>OZ024913.1:45823364-45924884 GCA_964017125.1 Flabesymbios commensalis | reverse complement strand
TACTGATATATATGTATATATATATATATATATATATATATATATATATATATATATATATATTATATATATATATATATACCTAATTTTCACAAATCACATACATTTCCAGTCACTTGAAGTTGTGTGTCGCAGCAGCAAGACACAACTCCAAGTGATTGAAAATTTAAATTGAACTCAGTGCTCTAAGGGTTAGTAATAGTTTTTTTAGTGTATTTCCTTGTTGTATATAAGTACATTGTAGATTAAAAGGACATTTTATTTAGTTTTGTACTTTGTGATTATGGTTATAATTACTTTTTTTCTAAATTTAACTTTACAAGGTTTTGGTGGCGCTGGCTTGTGATTTGGGTTTGGATTCTCTGCCAAATTGCTCAGAAGCACACAAGTGGTCATGGTTTCGTAGATACTGCATGGCTGCTCGAGTTGCCACAGCACTGGAAGCAAGAACTGATCTACCCAATGCTTTCTGCGAAGAAGTAATTATTCATTTATCTTACTCTTCAATAAATTGTCACTTTATAATTACTTTTGTGCTGCTGAGATCATATATACATGTATATATATGTGACTCGACATGTGAGAAGGTACCTCCCCGCTGCTTTATTTCAATTATTTATGACGTCATTTAAAATTTAATGATTACATAACTAATTTTCAAATATTAAAAATGTCATAAAACAAAAAGTTATGAATATTTTTCAAAAATTCTTTCTGAATATTTTTCAAAAATTCTTTCAGTTATCCAAACAAAAAGGACACGGCTATCATATTACCAATGAAAATCAATTTTGAAAATTGTGACTTGAAGGCCCTTTTCGCGTTTTCAAGCATATATCAGTCCAAATAGAATATCACTGAAATTGATTAAACAGTTTGTGGTCGATGCTCAGTTTAAAATCAAACTATTCAATATCATATGAGAGATGTCTATTTTTAGCTCATCCGGCCTTTAGGCCTAGATGAGCTTATGTCATCGTCTGTTGTCTGTCCACAGTTCACAAGAAATGCTTCTCGTCCCTCAATTCTCATTCGATTTCAATTCCGTTTTGATTGTTTGAAAGAGCTTGTGCCTGTGCATTAAAGGTCCTCACGGATTTCAGAAATTTTAGTTATTAATTAACATATGACCTAATTAAGACCTAATTAGGGCACTGTCCACCATTCACAAAAAATGCTGCTCCTCCCTCAATTCTTAATCGATTTCAATTCTGTTTGATTTGTTTGAAAGAGCTCGGCCCTGTGCTTTAAATTTCCTCACTGATTTCAGAAATTTTAATTAATAATAACTTACGACCTAATTAAGCTCTAATTAGGTCACTCTGTCCACAATTCACAAGAAATGCTTCTCCTACCTCAATTCTTATCCGATTTCAATTTTGTTTAGTTTATTTGAAAGAGCTCGTGCCTGTGCATAGAACTGCCTCACAGATTTCAGTAATTTTAATTCGTAATCAACTTGCCCTAATTAAGGATAAGCTTCTGTGTCATTGACACTCATTGTCATTGACACAAATAAAAATATGTTTTTGTCATATCCATCTTGCCGTATCAGGTCCGACCGTCAGACTACCAGTCTGACCTTGACAACAGGTGTGTGTGAAGCGGGTACGAAAATGAGGGGTGCGAGCAACATGAATATTCAATATGACGTCACCGGTTTACTGACTGCAGCGTGGAGGTCACACTTGGGTCAGATTGTTTGGGCCGCCTGAATCAACTGTGAATTGGCCAGGGAGGAGGAGGGAGGAGGGGGGTTCTAAACGCATAGCACATATACGGGTTATCCAGGTTCTGCCGGTGGCAGACAACTGGATAGATGAAGATGGTCATATCTAGCTTTATAGCTTTAACCTAAATTTAAGCAAATAATTTAGCAGTACATAACTTAACGGCTGTATCTGCCACCTTATATTGTGGCACATACAACCCTTTAGCTTCAAATCAGTATATATAACCCTTCAGATGCAAATCAGTATAACCCTTTAGTAGCAAATCAGTATATATAACCCTTCAGATGCAAATCAGTATAACCCTTTAGTAGCAAATCAGTATAACTCTTTAGTAGCAAATCATCAAATCAGTATAACCCTTTAGTAGCCAATCAGTATAACCCTTTAGCTGCAAATCAGTATAACCCTTTAGATGCAAATCAGTATAACCCTTTAGATGCAAATCAGTATAGCCCTTTATCTGTAAATCAGTATACCCCTTTAGCTGCAAATCAGTATAACCCTTTAGCTGCAAATCAGTGTAACCCTTTAGATGCAAATCAGTATAACCCTTTAGCTGTAAATCTGTATAACCTTTTAGATGCAAATCAGTATAACCCTTTAGATGCAAATCAGTATAACCCTTCAGCTGTAAATCAGTATAACCCTTTTCTTTAAATGCAAATTAGTATAACAACAGTATAACCCTTTAGATGCAAATCAGTATAACCCTTTAGATGCAAATCAGTATAACCCTTTAGCTGTAAATCAGTATAACCCTTTTCTTTAAATGCAAATTAGTATAACATCAGTATAACCCTTTAGATGGAAATCAGTATAACCCTTTAGATGCAAATCAGTATAACCCATTAGCTGTAAATCAGTATAACCCTTAAGATGTAAATCAGTGTAACCCTTTAGTTGCAAATCAGTATAACCCTTTAGTAGCAAATCAGTACAACCCTTTAGCTGCAAATAAGTATAACCCTTTAGATCTATGCAAATCACTATAACCCTTTAGTAGCAAATCAGTACAACCCTTCAGCTGCAAATCAGTATAATCATTTAGATGCAAATCAGTATAACCCTTTAGTAGCAAATCAGTATAACCTTTTAGCTGCAAATCAGTGTAACCCTTTAGTTGCAATCAGTATAACCCTTTAGCTGCAAATCAGTATAACCCTTTAGTAGCAAATCAGTACAACCCTTCAGCTTCAAATCAGTACAACCCTTCAGGTGCAAATCAGTATAACCCTTTAGATGCAAATCAGTATAACCCTTTAGCTGCAAATCAGTATAGCCCTTTAGTTGCAATCAGTATAACCTTTTAGTAGCAAATCAGTATTACCCTTTGGTTGCAAATTAGCATAACCCTTTAGTAGCAAATCAGTATAGCCCTTTAGTTGCAAACACTATAACCCTTTTGATGCAAATCAGCAGAACCCTTTAGTAGCAAATCAGTATAACCCTTTAGTAGCAAATCAGTATAACCCTTTGGTTGCAGAACAGTATAACCCTTCAGTAGCAAATCAGTATAACCCCTTAATTCCAAATCAGTATCCCTTTAGCTGCAAATCAGTATAACCCTTTAGATGCAAATCAGTAGAACCCTTTAGATGCAAGTCAGTATAACCTTTTAGCTGCAAATCAGTATAACCCTTTTGATGCAAATCAGCATAGCCCTTTAGATGCAAATCAGCATAACCCTTTAGATGCAAATCAGTATAACCCTTTAGATGCAAATCAGTAGAACCCTTTAGATGCAAATCAGTATAACCCTTTAGCTGCAAATCAGTATAACCCTTTAGCTGCAAATCAGTATAACCCTTTAGCTGCAAATCAGCATAACCCTTTAGTTGCAAATCAGTATAACTCTTTGAATGCAAATCAGCTATGCATTGCTCCTATTATAAACAATCTAAAATTGGGTGAAAATTTCTAATCTCTTATCTCAGCAATAAATTTGCAATATCATTTCCTACTTAAAAGACAAAAGCATTGTTTTTTGCATTCTAATACATTGCATGCATTTTTCAATATTATAGGTAATGAAAAAAATCCAGGAGATTAGTGCAGAGTGTGAGAGAATTAATAAAGAGCATCTGAATCACAGCTTATTTGGTCATGACCACGACCAACAACTACTGCTCTGGCTTAATAGGTCAGTAAACTATCGATGTCTGGTTTATAACACATACTATATTAAGTTTTAATTTCAGTGTAATTTTTTAATGTAATCACCAATCCATTAAAACAGAATTTCTAACATGATATATAAATTATAATTATACATGTAACAAAAACAAAACACATATAATAATGCACTTTGCTTTAAGGTGATGATTGAGATGTGATAATTATTTTTCAGCATCATTCACATTTTAATGACCAAAGAGTTTTCACATTTTAACAACCAAATGATATTCTCATTTTAAAAACCAAAGAGTATTCCAGTTTTTACAACCAGTGAGTATTCAGCTAGCTATATTTCTTGCAGCCAAACTTTTTCAAAAAATCAGCAATTACAGTAGCTGATAAAAAGAATTGAACAGCTTTTGTGCAACATTATTTCTTCCCTATGCATTTGTCAATACCTTTTTATGTACCTTTTGTCAGACGACCAGATGACTGGACTTTATCGTGGGGTGGAAGTGGTCAGATCTGTGGATGGGGACATAATCACCGTGGTCAACTAGGAGGTGTTGAAGGTGCTAAAGTCAAGTTGCCTGTCAGTTGTGAAGCCTTAGCGACACTGCGACCTGTACAGCTAGTAGGAGGAGAGCAAACACTTTTTGCCATCACTGGAGATGGGAAGGTATAGTGCAAATTAAAATTATTACTTTTGCGAATCTTATTTGTTTCACATACAAATCAAAGGATAACCCTAAATGAATAAAAGGTTTCAAGACATAAAGTATAATATGCTTTATCTTTGTAGGTACATGCCACAGGCTATGGTGCTGGTGGTCGTCTAGGTATAGGTGGTACAGATTCTGTAGCCACACCTACGCTGCTGGAATCTATACAGCACGTGTTTATCAGGCGTGTAGCTGTCAACTCCGGAGGTAAACATTGCTTAGCTTTGTCATCAGAAGGAGAAGTTTACACATGGGGTGAAGGTGAAGATGGTAAACTGGGACATGGCAATAGAAAGTGAGTTCTCTTATAATTGCATGTGTGCTAATTAATCTTTATATACTATTGGGTAAAAAGTGGTAAATGCTAAATAGTCATTGCGTATTGTGTAATGATATTTTATAAAGTGATTTCCATTTTTATCCCCTGCCCGACGAAGTGGGGGCGGGGGGTATTGGCGTCGCCTCGGATGTCTGTCCGTCCGTCAGGCCGTCCGTCCGGATGTCCGCATTTCGTTTCTGGAGCAGAGCTCTGTAACCCGTGCATGGATTTCTTTAATTTTTGACACACACATCCCTTAGGGGGTGTAGATGTGCCTTTTGGGGTTTTTGAAATTTTACCTGCTTAATTTACCATCGGCCATAACTAACTTTAATATGCCTGATATCTGACAAACCATGCCATATAGCTAGACCATTACTACAAAACAAAATGTGCGGTTTCAGGTAGGGATATGCTCTGAAAATTTTCAACTTGATCAAATTAAAAATGGCCGACTATCGGCCGTAATTAACTTTAATATGCCTGATATCTGACAAACCGTGCCATATAGCTAGCCCATTACTACAAAAACAAAATGTGCGGTTTCAGGTTGGGATATGCTCTGAAAATTTTCAACTTGATCAAATTAAAAATGGCCGACTATTGGCCGTAATTAACTTTAATATGCCTGATATCTGACAAGCCGTGCCATATTCGCCTGATATCTGACAAACCGTGCCATATAGCTAGACCATTACTACAAAACAAAATGTGCGGTTTCAGGTAGGGATATGCTCTGAAAATTTTCAACTTGATCAAATTCAAAATGGCTGACTACCGGCCATAATTAACTTTAATATGCCTGATACCGGACAAACTTTGCCAGATAGTTAGATGCTCTGACCTTCAAAATTGGCTTAATGTGGAAAATGATGATGATAAAAGTTATTTGTACACTTCTTTAATTTTTCTAATCCAAAAACTAATATTCATTCTGTCCAAATTTGCATAAATTCAAGATGGCAGACAAATAATAATTGTTATCAAAGTTTTTGAAACGTGCACAGGAGAAGCAAAGTGAGTCATCGTCTCAACTGTGTACAATCACTGTTTACGGCGTTTACGCCCCTTTCGAAACCCCATCAATATAGTTTTTGAGCAGACGCGCGCGAAAAATTGGTCACTTTTTAGGGTAAAAAATGTGATTTTTTGCTAGAGAAAAAAAACATAAAATTAAAATCTACCAACAAAATTCAACATTGATAAGGTATTAAATCTATTCACAGCATCAACCCTTGGAACAAAAATTCCATAGGATATGCAACCCTTGGAACAAAAATTCCATAGGATATGTACCAGTCCAATAAATACTATAAAACAAAATGTATGGTTTCAGTGAGGGATATATATATATATACCCTCTTAATGGCAACTTGCTCAAACTAAAAAAATGCTGACTTGCGACCAACCTTGACCTCAATATCTGTAATATACACAGTAATCTAGATAGGTGGATCATTATTGTAGAACAGAATGTGAGACTTCAGGGAAGTATGCACCCTGTAAAATTTCTATCACGCGGGCGGGGGATTATGGTGGCCGGCTGGCCTCTTGTTGTAATTATGTAGCCCGAGTGTTAACAAATTATCGTTAAATTCAAGTGACCTATATTTTCAGTCCGTGTGACAGGCCTCGTATCGTTGAGTCATTAAGGGGAAAAGAAGTGGTAGAAGTGGCAGCAGGTGGAGCACATAGTGCCTGTATTACTGGAAGTGGCGAGTTGTTTACATGGGGTAAAGGCAGATATGGTAGACTGGGACATGGTGACAGTGAAGATCAAACACGACCTAAACTGGTAACTATGAATACCTTCATTCTCAAAAATCTCATCTTTTCATGATCAATAGAGAATTAAAAAGCCTGTGAACTTTAATGTACTGCCCACGTTGGGACTCAACAGGGAGGGTGAGAATTTGAGGGAGGCATATAGACCTGAATGTGCTATTTAATTAGGTATTTCCCTTTAGGGTGGATGATTAATGTTTTTGCTTTTTCTGACTATCTGCTTAGCGTCCACTGCACTTCAATTGTCCAATAGTACAAAAGGTTTATTTAATTTCATTCTCAAATCAAACTTCATTATTTAATCATTTATATTTTTATCCTTCAATTATTTTAGTAACAACCTTTTTTGCAAGGAGAAGAATTGCCTTGCAATACAGGGTTTTCAAATTGGGCTGGAGACCAACGATGCCGTTGCTGACTGTTCTGGACCAATGTATATGGATAAATTTAGTTACTTTAGCATTTTTTATTTAAAAATCTTCGCTGTTTTCCTAAATTCTCTGTCTGTGCTCCACCAATTGAATACCCTGAAATATGCACTGTCATTCCATGTACGATAGATTTTTCACCGAAACATAATCTGATTTTAAAATGGCTCTTAATTTCACTCTGGATCAGTCCAATTTAGAGAAATGTATGTTCTATCATAAGAGGAGAAATCAATATTGAAAATTGCCTGCATCTATGTGTTCTGCTGGTGCAAGAAAAAAATATATAAAAGACACATGTGTCTGTGTTTGCCTGTGAGCTCCAGGAAAAATGCAAAGAAGATTTCTGGTGGGAGGGGAGAGGAACCTTCTACCACAAATTTTGTATTTGTTTTTCCACCCTCACTTTTTCCTAAGCTCTATTTTTTCATTTTTGTGGTCGGGACAAAGCCCCAAACACTTTAACTCTTTCAGCGCGGGGACCGTCTTTATATGTAAGAATCTAACATGATTTTTAGATGTTAGATTCTGCGCTAAAAGAATTAAAATATTTATAATGGTCGTACACCTATAACATGATTATTCAAATGAGCCAGAAATAACTAACGGAAGACATTTATGATTATTTCATATAGAAAAATCCCTTTAGTCTCCAAGGTTTTTAAAAAAAAAAAATTCAGCGATGTAAGGGTTAATAGCTCAGCATATTCTGGCATCGTATGCACTAACATGACGTCACTCTATTCATAAAACTCATAGACATGTGTATTTCATTCATGAATTTGACCACAGGCTTCAGTTTCACAGAGCTACTTCATGTGGTTTCACATGCTACTGTAGGCTGTAGTAGTTTGAGAGTACTATAGTACACAGAAATCGACAGATTGTGCTGAGGCAGTGTTCATTTCAGACCGCGGGTTGTGTGTATAGCAACGACAACCAGACACTATAAACAGTACAGACTGTCTTTTCCTACATTTGAATGCCCCCACCTTTATCACATGACTGCTTGCGAGTTTGCGGAAGGGTTGACAGTAATAGATATACTCACTTTTACCTGCTTTCAGCGGCCATATGACTGCGTTATTTATAGCACAGTCTCACGCGATCTCAAATACATGTTAAAGAGTCGGTACCTCAGCAAACACAAGGAATTGATCCAATGTCATTTATATGTTGGTCCACTTCCTATCATGCTAGCCTGGCATTGAGGCAACATTGGCTCGTTTTTGTAGTGAAATGGTTAGTTAGGCCAATCCCTTGGCCCCAATCACATAAGGCCTTTGACCCTAGTTTAATACTCCATTATTTTTTATTTCAGATATAATTTGAATATTTCTTTTTAAGGTGGAAGCCCTTAAGGGACATAGAGTAACAGATGTGGCATGTGGTAGTGGAGATGCTCAGACACTGTGTATTACTGATGATGACACGGTGTGGTCGTGGGGTGATGGTGATTACGGCAAGCTGGGGCGTGGAGGCTCAGAGGGATGTAAAGAGCCAGTGAAGATGGATGCTTTACAAGCCCTGGGTGTCTGTAAAGTGGAATGTGGATCACAGTTCTCTGTGGCGCTCACAAAGTCTGGAGCTGTGTACACATGGTGAGCTTTACAATAATATATACCCAGTCAAAACAGTCTGTTGGCGCATCAGCATAGAAATAACTCCAGACCTTAACCCAGAATCAGGACATATTATGTGTCTGCCATTGTCCTAGTACTGGACAAACATTATTTTTTAGAATAGCCTAACCCGCTCTCGTTTCTTACAGTAGTGAATGTGTAGCATATCGCACATAGAGATGGTCATCATCTGTGCTGTATCATGTTATACTATACACAGCTCTCTGTCTATTTGACAGTATGTACCCATCAAAAATAACAGTTAGATAAAATTATTCTAGACCTATAGTACTTAGTTGTTTAACAAAACATCATTATCTCAAAAAAAAAAGAGCAGCTTTGAAATAAAATTTATGAAATTTAAATAAAAAAGCTTGTGTATATATCATAAAATTACCAGTTCTGGGAAATAGTCATCATTTTAGTCACATCAATACATGATGTTAATAGAAGTTTCCATTATAATAATGCAATACTGAGAAGCTGAAGCTGTTTCTGACATGACATGTGTAATATTATTTGTATGTACAGGGGTAAGGGTGATTACCATAGACTGGGTCATGGAACAGATGATCATGTACGCCGCCCTCGCCGTGTGACAGCATTACAAGGAAAGAAGGTCATCAGTATTGCATGCGGTTCTCTACATTGTGTTGCCTGTACAGACAGTGGTAAGTGTAGTTTTTATCAAATGAAGATATCTGAATATTTATTCTTAACCCTATCTTATGTATACAGTTTCATTGCAATTAATGTAACATTAAAATTGATAAAATATTTAGTGGTAGATGCTCATTCAATCAAATTAATTTAATTTGTGAGAGGTCATTTGAGGCTGGATATTGCACATTAGGAATTCCACCTTCAAATGAATGAAAAATAGACAAAAACAATTCACCAGTACAAGGTTTTTTTTGTTTATTATAATAGCCAATTTGAAGCTGGACATTGAAGAGAAGTATAGTTCAAAAAAGTTAGTTTTTTTGTGTTTGTAGGTGAAGTTTTTACATGGGGTGATAATTGAGGGTCAGCTGGGTGATGGTACAACTAACGCCATACAGCGACCTCGGATGGTAGCCGCACTACAAGGTGAAATTGTTGTTTTAATTTGTTTAAGTATCTACTTCTAATATGCAATCCTTTAATGTATATGCCTGACAGATACATGTCACAGATGGTAGTATGATTTGTAGTAGCTGCCAAGATTAGCTTCTTTTTTTCTCTCACCAGCTGCGAGCAATTTGGCACTTTCGTATAGCTGTCATTAAACCTTCCACATTTGACCTTGTTGTCTGTGACTGCTGTATTTAGTTTATGTCAATTTTTTACGAAGTCCATATAGGATACGGCTGGTGACCCGTGCATTGAAAATCATTAGGTAAAGATTGGAAACCAAGTCAGCTATACTTTATATGCAAACTTTTATTCATTATATTACAATTGGCTTATTGGGGAGCTCTCCAGCATCATGTGGGGGGAAGTATGCCTGTGGGTCATGTGAGAAGACAGAGATCTGTCTCATGAGTGAGGTTATCCTGCCACATACAGTGATGCTAAGGCTGCTTGTGAGCACGATTGGGGGCCACGATGGCAATTGAATGCCCCTTAATTTTGCTGTAGAAACTCCCCCATAAATATGTAATGTTAGCATAACATAAGAAAGAGAGGATGGTTGAGGAAGGAGGTGGGTTGAAAAAATCTAGAAAAGAACTGCAAGCAACCAGCTGGTAGACAAAGGACTCGCTTTTGGGAGTCAGCCTTGGGCTAAACTTCCCATCCAGGGGCTCTCTGATTGGTTCTTTAAAGAACTACTGTTATTAAGCCAATCATAAAACAGCTGCTCTGTGATTGGTGTGTGAAAACTGACTGTGGTTGGCTATTTTTCGATCCTACTTTTGCACAGAATTGCCAAAATTCTTGTGGAGCAAAATATAGCCAGATACAGCTTATTGTATGAGTATAACACCAACAGCAAGCCTACAGCCCTGACATGTACATTATAAGCAGACAAAACCTGTTGCCCTAGTCACCACCCACTGCAATGTAAGCTGTATCTAAATGTATTTAAGAGAATAAGCTACAAAAAAAGACATAAACCCACCTATATGGATCTTATATCCTAATAGGTAACACAAATTATTAAGCAGGTGGTTTTCTGTATTCCACACAGTCCACCGCCTGAGTTATTTGTTTTCAAATCAAAATAGCTACTAATCTATCAACTTCTGCTTCCTCATATTTCACATACCACTGGTGAATTTTTTTGTGACATTTCGATCCCCATATCGTCAACCCTTTAGTTACTATGGCCACTAACAAAAAAATGTTTGTTATTGTGTTGCAGAAAAAAGTTTCCATCAAATCTTCTTTTGATTTGGCAAATATACTAAGCTATTTTAGCCAACTTTTGGGAGCAAACAATTTTATAATGGCTATTGTGCAGCCATTTTGAATTTGAGTAATTTTCACCCCTCAACCCGTTGGGCCCGGAGGGGTATTGTCGTCCCCCCGTGCACCGCCGTCTCCGTCGCACGCACTCTTTTGGCTACTACACCAACATGGTGCAACAGCAACATTCAACCCCTCCCGGCACTTTTCTTTACCCAAGGTCAATGTCAAAAGTCAAAGGTCAAGGTCAAAGATTTAAAAAAAATTTTGTTAACGCGATAACTTGAAAATAATTATTGGATCTCTCCAATTTTTTACGTGAAGTTACCCATGAGTATGGAGATCACCTGATTAGATTTTCAGCTTTCCACCGATAATCAAAATGGCCGCCACCTGGCGACAATTTTTTTTTTTTCCGACTTAATTTTTTTCTTGTCATAATTCCCTTGAAACCTGGTATATATAGGTTTTCAGGGTCTGCGAGTCTCTTGGCATTGTCCGTTTTCGCGTGCAACCGAAAACGAGGCTTTGGCGGCCATCTTTATTTTTAAATTAAAAAATTATTTGTTAATCCGATAAGACAAATAATTATTAGATCTCTTCAATTTTTAATGTGAAGTTACCCATGAGTATGAAGATGACCTGATTAGAATTTCAGCTTTCCACCGATAATTAAAATGACTGCCACCTGGCGACTAAGTTGTTTTCAACTTTTTTTTTCAGAATTCCCTTGAAACCTGGTATATATATAGGTTTTCGGCGTCTGCAAGTCTATTAGTATTGTCCGTTTCCATGCAAGACTGAAAACGAGGCTGCTGTGACTATTTTGGTTTTATCAATTTTATTAAATAGTTTTTATTTTTGATTAATTGCCTTGAAACCTGGCATATATAGAGTCACTGCATCAGCCGAGGGGTATTTGAGTGCTTGCATGGTATTTTTTTATATTTATGTAAAATCTGAGCTTTCATACAATGATAACCCATGACAAATTTAGCAGAAATAAAATTAAAAATGGACGACTGGCGCCATGTTTGATTGTTTTTTCTCATTATCTCGGAAATCTTGTATGATAAATAATGTAATATTGTAATATAATATGTCCAGCGTTATAATCACAGGACAATTTTTGCAAATATAAAATCCAAAATGGCCGATTGCCAGAGAAGGTGATTTTAGTCGCGCCAGGATTCTATCCAGCGTCCGGCGTCGCGTTTTTTTTTTGTGGCAAAAACTACTGATTAATTTTTTCGAAATTTTAACAAGATATTGCTAGCAACATGGGGATGTGCAAGTGGTTTTTAGCCCACCTTTTAATTTTAATTTAAAAAGGTGGGCTATTGCAATTGAAGTTCGGCGTCGTCGGCGTTAACATTTACTTGTGGGCGCGATAACTTGAAAAGTTTTTCATGTTTCCTTCCCAAATTTGTTTTGCATGCTACTAATGACCACTTCTCGGACAAGTTCAATAATGGCTGAAAAAAAATTCAAAATGGCCGACTTATTGCGATTTTTCACCTTTTACGTCAATAATTTGACCTTGTGGGCGCGATAACTTGAAAAGTTTTTCACATATCCTTTTCAAATTTGTTATGCATGTTACTAATGACCAGTTCTCGGACAAGTTCAATAATGGCCGAAAAAAAAAAAAAATGGCCGATTTATTGCGATTTTTCACATTTTACGTCAATAATTTGACCTTGTGGGCTTGATAACTTGAAAAGTTTTTCACATATCCTTTTCAAATTTGTTATGCATGTTACTAATGACCAGTTCTCGGACAAGTTCAATAATGGCCGAAAAAAAAAAAAAATGGCCGATTTATTGCGATTTTTCACATTTTACGTCAATAATTTGACCTTGTGGGCGCGATAAGTTGAAAAGTTTTTCACATATCCTCTTCAAATTGGTTATGCATGTTACTAATAAGTAGTTCTTGGACAAGTTCAATAATGGCAGAAAAAAAAAAATGGCCGATTTATTGCGATTTTTCACATTTTACGTCAATAATTTGACCTTGTGGGCGCGAAAACTTGAAAAGTTTTTCACATATCCTCTTCAAATTGGTTATGCATTTTACTAATAAGTAGTTCTTGGAGAAGTTCAATAATGGCCGAAAAAAAAAAAAAATGGCCGATTTATTGCGATTTTTCTCATTTTACGTCAATAATTTGACCCTGTGGGCGCGATAACTTGAAAAGTTTTTCACATATTCTCTTCAAATTTGTTATGTATGTTACTTATAAGTAGTTCTTGGACAAGTTCAATAATGGCTGGAAAAAAAAAAATGGCCAATTTATTGTGATTTTTCTAATTTTACGTCAATAATTTGACCCTGTGGGCGCGATAACTTGAAAAGTTTTTCACATATCCTCTTCAAATTTGTTATGCATGTTACTAATAAGTAGTTCTTGGACAAGTTTAATAATAGCTGAAAAAAAGTTAAAAATGGCCGATTTATTGTGATTTTTCGCATTTTACGTCAATAATTTGACCTTGTGGGCGCGATAACTTGAAAAGTTTGTCATGTATCATCTTCAAATCTGTTATGCATGTTACTAATAACCAGTTCTTGGACAAGTTCAATAATGGCTGGAAAAAAAGTCAAAATGGCAGATTTATTGTCATTTTTCGCATTTTACGTCAATAATTTTACCTTGTGGCTGCAATAATGACTTCAAGTTCAATAATGGCGGCGGGCTATTGTCGAGTGTGCTCTTGTTTAAAGATGCTACCAAAATTCAAAATGGCCGCCAGAGGTTAATACAAAAAAAAAATTGTGGGCGCAAAAACTCTAAAAAAAATTAGTTTGGTCAATTTTTTTAAATTTTAACATCGCATTCCTAGCAACATGTGGATGTGCAAGTGATTTTTTAGAGATGCTACCAAAATTTAAAATGGCCGCCAGAAGTAGACTTCAAAATTGTTTGTGGACGTAATAATTTAAAAACTTAAAAGTCAGAAATTATTCAAATTTTACTATCACATTCCCCACCATATGGGGATGGTTAGGTGACTTTTTCAAGGTTTTACTGACATTCAAAATGGCTGCCACGGATCAACTTCATTTTTTTGGTGGGCGCTAAAACTCAAAAAATTATTTTAGCCAATTTTTTTTAAATTTTAACATTACATTTTTGTGGCTGGGCGTTAGCCCGGGCACATTATTGACAGAGTCTGGAGGGACATAAATTGACGTCATTTCATTCATTAAACTGATAGATGGGTGAATCCCATTCATAAATCTGACCATTGGCCTTAGTTTCGGGGACCCTAACAATAGATACGGACACGCATAGAGCTTCTTATATCAGTTTGATACAAAACAAGACTGTTCGATGTTGACGGTCCCTAAACTACTGGTAGTAGGTTAGTGCTGGAGTCTGTCCAAACAGAAATGTCATTTGTTGATAAGCAAAAGCCCTTGTCCAGCATAATCAATCAGCTATGTTCTGATTGGGCGCAACTTATGCAAATTACAGGTCCCGGTAACAAGCATTATTATGGGGAGAAGGGCTTGTATCCAGCTCACTGATTAGCCAGCGATGACATCATTTAAAATGTGAGACAAACGAGTGCTTTTCCCAAAAACAGTTTTACAACTTTATTTTAATATGTCTTATACATTGTCCGTAAACTATCAATGATGAAGAAAACCAAATTTGATATATCTGTACATTTCAAAAAAGTGTACATGGTGAGTGAAGAATCTATAATAGATCGAGACATATGCATGATATGCCACAGAAGCTGGCTTTAATGGAAAGTGACCTTGTGAGGCCTATAAGGTAGATGTATATATATAACACGTGTTTTAATTCCAACCCAGCAAACACGAGACATTCACCTAATACTGGACCAATGTTGGTCCACCGTCTACGACGCTGGCCCAACATTGGTCCAATATTGGGTAGATGTATCATGTTTGCTGGGATCATTACAGGGTTGGTTTCAGTTTGGGGGATCCCATCCTGCAGTCTTCAGTGATCCTATTCCTTCTCAGTGTGGAAACAACTAAGTGTGCCTCGCGGGATGCGGGATCCCCCCCTTAACATCAAGGTACCCCCCTCAAATTAAGTAGCCTACGCACCCTTTTTTAAGTTGTTGCCGGTCCGACATGACTAACTTAAAATCGGGACATTTCCAACCTCAGTCAAGGTGAAGCTGTGACAAGAGGATGAGCATCAGTTAATTATCCATTGATATCAGTCTTGATATAGATAACATAAGCACTCAACATTCCTCATTCATTTACTGTTGTCGCCGTTGAATGGCGTGTGTTGCGATCAACAGTAAAACATCATAATTTTATCAAGATCACAGATTTGATACGCATAACCCTGCAAACATGATTCGTTAAAACAATGTTGATTTAATGTTGGGCCGACGTCTAAGATGGCGGGCCAACATTAAATCGGCATTGGTTTGTCGTGTTGTGCTGGCTGGGAAGGGCATTCAGTTAACACATCCTTATAATTGAACAATTTGTAGTATTTCAGAGTCCTTCCTTTGCCCCAGACACATGAGGCCTTTGGCCCTAGTTTTAAGATGCTACCAAAATTTAAAATGGCCGCCAGAAGGCAACTCCAAAATGTGCAGGTGCTTTTTTAAGGTTTTGCTGAAATTCAAAAGGATCAATTTTAATTTTTTTGAGGTCGAAAAAACTCTAAAACTTAAGTCGTAAATTATTCAAATTTCACAATCAAATTCCCCACGATATAGAGATGTACATGTGATTTTTTGAAGGTTCTACCGAAATTTAAAATGGCCACCATGCATGAACTTTATAATTTTTTGTGGGTGCAAAAACTCAAAAATTGAAGTCAGAAATAATGTGTAGGTGATTTTACTGAAATTTAAAATGACCACCACAAGTCGACTTTTTAAATATTTGTGACTGGAAAAAATTCTTAACCTAATTTAGAGCGAGGGGTGATATAGGACTTCAGTCCTCTTGTTGTTTTATTTTGCTCATTACCTCGGAGACCTTGCATGACAGCTAGACCGTTAATATTAAATAAAGTATCCCGTGTTACAGAAGGACAATCCATAACAAATTTTGCAGATGTAAAATAAAAAAATGCCAACTTGTAGCAATTTTGTTTAAATTTTGCTTATTATCTCGGAATCATTGCATGATAGGTAGAGTAGTAAAATAAAATAATCTGTCCTGTGTTACATAAAGATAACCTTGACGAAGTTCGCTGATCTATATCAAATTTAAAATGGCCGACTGGTAGTAACAGAGGTCTGCTTTCGTGTTCGTTTCAGAACAACTCTTAGTAGTTTTAACTACATGTCTCTTCCAAATACATCAGAGATGGAACAGCTTCTGTTTAGTAAATATCTATCTTTGTGTCCAGTCTATTAAAAATACCTCTAAATGACATTTTACTTTGCAGGTAAAAAGATAAACCGTGTAGCTTGTGGCTCTGCTCACAGCCTGGCATGGTCCACTAGTAAGCCAGTGAATGCAGGACGTCTGCCTACTGAGGTACCCATGGAATACAACCACCTGAAGGGCATAGATGTGCCGATACTAAGGAATCGTCTGGTGTTGTTACACCATTTCTCTGATCTATTCTGTCCTTCCATTCCAATGTTTGATCTGGAGCAGGCAGATCAGGATTTGGTGGCTGACGGCACAAGTAGTGGTTCTGATGCTCTCAGAGGTGTTCTTGTATCCTCAGCCAAGGTAAGGGATACCTGTAGAGGAAAAGGATGTATCAATGCTAAAACAAAATTATATATACAAAAATATTTCCTAAATTTTAAAATTATTATGTCGCCCTCTTCTTACTATTTGCATACATAATTTATTGTCATTTTTCAGTCCATTTAAAACTGTAATAGCTGAAGGAATAATGGTAATTTCAGCTTTATTTAAATTTTCAGATAAAAGTATTAATATATATTATACTTCTTGATTTTCTAACTATTCACCACATTCAGTTTATAGTACACGTAGCTATTTTAATATGAATTTAATGTCATTTTTTAAACAAAGATCTGATTCAGGGGGTATATAGGCCTATCGATTCTACTTTGTCACCCAAGAAATATTTTCAAGTCAAATTGATTGATGTTCTCAATTGTAGAATCTTATTCATGTTTCTTTTGTCAATGTTTGCTCCTATTTTCTCTGGCTATTGAGTGATTGTAAATGTATGTAACCAATTAACGTATATTACTAATTATTATTCACCTTGCATCACAGGAGGCAGCATTTAGGAAGGTGGTCCAGGCAACAATGATACGTGATCGACAACATGGACCTGTAATAGAGATAAACCGTATTCAGGTCAAACGCAGTCGTAGTAAAGGTGGTCTGGCAGGTGTAGATGGGATTAAATCTGTACTGGGGCAAGTGTGTATGAAGATGAGCTTGTTTGGTCCTGACTCTCTTATGTTACCTCATAGAGTGTGGAAGGTTAAATTTATAGGTGAGATTTTCCAGAAATATGTATGGGTTTTTGTTAAATACTTGCTGTAGTATAAAGATACATGATAATGTTTTGCCAGTATCGCTTTCTTTATTTTTTTCATGGTTTTTTAAATACATAATAAAATTATGATTTAATGACTCTTTAAGTCTAGTTGCTTGTTAATCAAAGGTGGGCGAGGGCCCTAGTGTAGTGGTTAGCACCGCTGCCTTTTACGCCAGAGTTCGGGGTTCGGTTCCCGGTCTCGGCGGTTTCAAAGAAACAAAAATGTTTCTTTCCCATCCACGTGTGAAAGTCAGTATTGTGGGGAGCCTCCGTGACCGAGAGGTAGCGTGCTCGGCCTCAGACCGCCAGGGCTTGAATTTCGAATCCTGTGTCTGGAGGACAGTGTCATCTCATCATCCTCAGGAGGTTCTCCTGGCCCAGTTTAGCCTATATGTGCACAAAGGTGGCCTAAAGCCCGATTCATTTCATTTTTGTTAATCAAAGGTACATTTAATTTAAAATTGTTTAAAAATGTTAAAATGATGCATTATTTTTTTCAGGTGAAAGTGTAGATGACTGTGGAGGAGGATATAGTGAATCTATAGCAGAGATGTGTGATGAGCTACAGAACGGCTCTGTATCATTACTACTACAGACTCCTAATGGAAGAGAAGAATCAGGCTCAAATAGGGACTGCTTTATTCTTAACCCTGTTCTCAAATCTCCTCTTCATCACAAGATGTTCCAGTTTTTAGGTCAGTATGTCTATTGTAGTTTGTAACAGTTTTCTGGCATCATATTATCCTACATTCGCGCTACAAATATCTTTGTAATTTTTCGGAATGAAAAGATGTCTGTTGTGAATATAGTTAACACAGGTTAAACAGCCATCGCTGAGCGTGCTGCTTACTGTATTCCACACGGCGATACCGCTGCAGCTATTTGTTTTCAAAATAGCTGCTAATCTATCAAAATCTGCTTCCTCATACTTCACATAGCCATCACATACCACTGGGATCCCCATATCATCAACCCTTTAATTACTACGGCCACTGACAAAGAAATGTTCGTTAGCATGTTTCAGGAAAAAGTTTCCATCGTATATTTTATTTTGTAAATATGCTCAGCGGCCATTTTTATTTTGAGTTATTTTGCGATATTTACAAAACTCCAAAACAATGCAAAATAGCTGGACCATATATACAAAAGGAAATGTAAGGTCTCGCTCAAGGATAAGCCATGACAAATCTCGCACAAATAAAATCTGAAATTGCCGACTGGTGGCCATTTTTAGGCCTCGGCCAAAATTTTGGCGGATGCCTATTGTCGTCACCAGGCTCGTCCGTCCGTCTGTCTGCCACTTTTAGCACTATAACTTGTTCCGCATAACTGCAATGCACATTAAACTTCACATATAGGTTAATCATGACTAAAACTTGACTGATTTCACATTTGACCTTTCTGTGACCCCTATGACCTTGACTTTTTTCCGATCGACAATTTTTCTTGTTGCCTCGATTCACTCAACATTTTTTTATATTTCGCTCCAAATTTATACCAGATATCCATTTCACTAATAGCTCGGATGAGTTCGAAATTGGGCAAGATTCGGACAGAAACTAGGTCATGGCGGCCATTATTTTTTTAATATGCGTAATATCTGGAAAACCGAACCAGATGGCTAGACCATTACTATAAATCAAAATGTGCAGTTCCAGGTAGGGATATACCATGAAAAATTTAAACATGAAAAATTTTAAAATGGCCGACATGCGGCCATTTCAGATCTACAAATTTTCTTGTTAAGGCGATTCACTCAACATTTTTTCATGTTTCGCTCCAAAATTTATACCAGATATCCATTTCACTAATAGCTCGGATGAGTTCGGACAGAAACTAGGTCATGGCGGCTAAAATGCCTGATTATCGGCCATTATTTTTTTAATATGCGTTATATCTGGAAAACCGAACCAGATAGCTAGACCATTACTATAGAACAAAATGTGCAGTTCCAGGTAGGGATATACCATGAAAAATTTCAACATGATAAAATTAAAAATTGCCGACCTGCGGCCACTTCCGATTGTCAAATTTTCTCGTTAACGCGATTCATTCAACATTTGTTTATATTTCGCTCCAAAATTTATACCATATATCCGTTTCACTAATAGCTCGAATAAGTTTGAAATTTGGCAAGATTTGGACAGAAACTAGGTCAAGGTGGCCAAAATGACTGAGTATCGGCAATTATTTTTTTAATATGCGTAATATCTGGAAAACCAGACCAGATAGCTTGACCATTACTATAGAACAAAACGTGCAGTTTCAGGTAAAGATATACCATTGAAAATTAAACTTGATCAAATTCAAAATGGCCGACCGACGATTTCAATAATCGCGGCGGGCTATTGTCGGATGTGCTCTTGTTTCAAATGATTTTCACTTTTAAACGATGATTAGAGGCTGAGGTATTTTTCCGTCACCGACGGGCCTTGTTACTAATTTCTTCTTGCATGATAGCTAAAGCAGTAATCTAATATAAAATGTCCGGGTTACACAAGGACAACTTTTTACCCCTCAGCCATTAAGGCTGTAGGGTATAGTGATCACCAGAGGCCGGCGGGCAGGCGGGTGGTGCAAATGCTTGTAAACGCTATAACTTCATAACGCCTAGACTTGGAACCTTCATTTTTTTACCTCATGTGTATGACACTAATCTGAAGGTCAAGTTTGACATTTAGTGACCTTGATCTATTTTCAAGGTCACCAAGTCACGGAAACCAAAATGGCTTGTAAGCGCGATAACTTTATAACGCCTTCAGTTAGGGCCTTCATTTGTTTACCTCGTATGGATGACCCTAATCCGAAGGTCAATTTTAGCATTCAGTGACCTTGACCTAATTTCAAGGTCACAGAAACCAAAATGGCTTGCAAGCGCGATAACTTCATAACGTCTTGACCTTCAGTTTTTCACCTCATATACATGACACTAATCTGAATGTCAAGTTCAACATTCAGTGACCTTGACCTAATTTCATGATCATGGGAACCAAAATGGCTTGTAAGTGTGATAATTTATTTTTTTTACTTTAGGGCCACATGTGCATAAATTTATATTTCTTGATGTTGATGGACAGAGCCTACGGCTGAGGGGTCCTGCCATCAATTGATGGCTATTTTTCAAATATAAAATCCAAAATGGCCTATTACAACCCTTCAGTTACTGCAGCCACTAACAAGAAAATGCTTGTTAGGGCGTTTAAGAGAAAAGTTTCTATCAGATCTTCTTTTGATTTGGCAATATGCTCAGCTATGTCAGCCAATGACCAGATTAACTTTTGGGGAGCAAACAATTTCAAAATGGCCATTTAGTGGCCATTTTGATCTTGAGTAATTTTGTGATATTTACGTAACTAAAAAACAAAGCAAAATAGCTGGGAAATGAAAATAAAAAAATGTAAAAGTCTCATACAAGGATAACCCATGACAAATTAAATCAAAATGGGCAACTGGTGGCCATTTTTAATCGTTTTTTCTCATTACCTTTTTTCTCATTATCTCGGAAATCTTGCATGAATATAAAATAAAATTTCCGGTCTTACTCAAGGACAATTTTTGCAAATATAAAATCCATAATGGCCAATTGCCAGCTATTTTGTATTAATTTCGCTCACTTTCCCAGAGACCTTGCATGATAGCTATTCAATTTTGGTCATTATCTCAAATCCTTGCAGAATAGGTCAATTAATATGTGCGATCCAAAATGAGGCTATAGCAGCCATGTTGATTTTATCATTGGTCTTCAATTATTGACATACCGTATTGGTAGCAGTTGTATCAGATTGGTGGCCATTTTGCATCACTGCATCAGCGGAGGGGTGTTTGAATGCTTGCATGGTATTTTACATCTCTAGAATTTTCGGTACATTTTTTTATTGTCTGGAGGTTAGCATCTCTTCTTTTTGTATGCCATTTTTAGAAATTTAGTTTCAAGTGTTCCAGGCCTTCAGATTTAGCGTGCTCGATTGCTCATGCGCACCATTACTCATGCAAAGGAGAAATCAGGCAAGTTAAATACAGCACACCCCAGAGGTGTTGTCAGGTTTTTTAAACTGCAAATTCACCCCTTTTTCGAATTTCATTAACCAGTTTGGCATTATGGTTAATTGTGGTGAGTCATCACTCACCTCACTACTTTTAGGTGAGCTTTTTTTCACTCGCCACTGTTTTTCAAATCTGAAGGCCTGGTGTTCATTATATTTAAATTGTGAAAAAATTATTTGATAGAAATTTGTATTTTTGTAATATGCTAACTGCAGTTTTTGATTTGTTTTACAGGCATGCTTCTTGGTATTGCAATAAGAACAGGTAGTCCTTTAAGTCTAACTTTGGCAGAGCCTGTGTGGAAGCAGTTGGCTGGTATGCCACTCACTGTCAGTGATCTCACAGAAATAGATAAGAATATAGTACCAGGTGAGATGATTATATCACTTAGTATTGTTATTTAGTCAGAAGGTAAAAGAAAAAGCCGATTTAGGTAAAATGTGTACTGGTATGCCGGACCTTATTGCAAGTAAAGGATATGTGAATCTGTGATTTGAAATCAGAAATATAAAAAACATTTTTTGCAAATATCAAGTTGGAAGCCCCAATTTAGAGTAATTTAGCTTTGTTTGAAATGCTGTGGTCTTTTTTATTATACATGTAACAGTAATACCGTATTCATTCACCAAGGTGACTTCCTCTTCTGCATTGAATTAAACAAAAAACAATTCCACAGGTCTAAAATGTAGTTCAAATATTGTTTTTCAAAATTGTGTCTATCATTGAATTCCATCATTGTTTTCACAATATTATTTTCTTTTAGGCTCAAGTACATCCATGGCATTGAGTGATTTACAGACAGACTTGCATCTTTTTTCTCTAAGCCATTATTCAAATTACTGTACTTGTATTTGACTTTACTTATTTCTACACTGCTGAAATGAATGCTACTATTATGCAAATGATTTACAGCAATACATTGTATGTTTTTTAGGACTGATGTGTATTAAAGATATGGATGAAGCTTCACTGCGGGCATCTGATCTGCCATTCAGTACCCCTAGCTCTACTGGTCAAGAGGTACAGCTAGGCTCTAAACATAACAAAATCAACTGTGATAACAAACATGAGTATGTGCGTTTGGCACTCAATTATAGGTAAGTCTGGCAAAATTGGCACAATACATAAAATTGGCACAATAGTAAAAAAAACATTATTAAAGCTTATGTATTTTTTTTTTCAAATAGATTATAATTTGTGGACCATCTACCGGTTGTTCAAATTATTTATCACTGATGTTTCACTAAGGCTGTTGCTATATTTAATAATATCCGAGTACTATTGTAGTACCGATACAGAATGTGAATACTTTTTCAGACTACACGAGTTTGATGAGCAGGTGCAGTCTGTACGTGAGGGGATGGCACGAGTTGTACCTGTCCCTCTACTATCTCTCTTCACAGGATATGAGCTAGAAACTATGGTATGTGTATCACAAAAAATGCTAAGAGTCATGAGTATCAAGCAAACCTTACAAAAGACAAATGTTATATTTCCTGAATAGAAAGTATTAGTTTGATGTTTATTTCGAAAGTGGAAAATTTAAGAAAAAATACTTATTGATGGCAAAAAATGGTGTTTTCTGTCTAGATGATCTGTTTGTCTGACATACACTCCATCGTTATTTACAATTTAATACACAATTTATTTCTTATAGGATTGGTATTTAAATTTTTTGATTTCCTTTGACAGGTTAAAGTTGTCATATTAATGTTAAGTTGAAATTTCCCTAAGCATTTAATTTCTAACGCAACCACATGTATTATGTAGGCCTATGTGTAAATTGCTTATAAATTTGGTGGGATTATTATTAGATATCAATTTCATGAAAAGGGTACATTTATAATTAGCTGTATAAATTTACCTATTAAAATTTTAACCATAATTTAGCAAGACGTTGAGACTATGTTGCTCACCGCATCTGATGCTTTTCCACCCTTACCTGCTGTGATGACGTAATTCACCGATGGTTACAGGTATGTGGCAGTCCTGACATTCCTCTAAACTTACTGCGGTCTGTGGCCACATATAAGAGTGTGGACCAGAGCTCTAATCTGGTACTCTGGTTCTGGGAAGTGATGGAGGAGTTCACAAACACGGAGAGATCCTTGTTTCTCCGGTTTGTGTGGGGCAGAACACGATTACCCCGCACCATAGCCGACTTCAGGGGACGAGACTTTGTCCTCCAGGTATGCTTTTGTATTCTTATTCAGTCAAACAGCTTTGCTAACTGTTAGGTCATAGTCAAAAGAAATTAGCCTAACATTCTGCTAATGCTGTGTGAATGATTTGTTACCTGTGCTGTTAATTCATATTTCACAAAACAAATGAACACTCAGAACCTGTAGGGGAAGGGGGATTTTAGTCCTGCCAGGATTCCGTCAGGCGTCACACTTTTTTGTGGGTGCAAAAAAACTAGTGGTCAAATTTTAACATCACATTCCTAGTTCAACATTATAATTATACCATGCAGTTTTTTATCCCCTGCGGGTGGTTATGGCGTCATGAAACACACGGGGGATTTTCTTCATATCACACACAAAAATCCCTTTCCAGGTGTAGATGTGCCTTTAGGGGGTTATGAGTTTTGACATCTCTCGCCCAAAATAGCTCAATTACTGATATCTGGCGAACTGTGTCAGATACATTGTAGCTAGACCATTACTATGAAACGAAATGTGCAGTTTCAGGTAGGGATATGCCCTGATAAATTTCAACTCCATCAAATTCAAAATTGCTGACTATCGGCCATAATTAACTTTAATATGCCCTATACCTGGCAAACTGTGCTACATAGCCAGACCATTATAATAAAACAAATTGTGCGGTTTCGAGTATAATAACACATATAATTACATTGCCAGTTATAATCAGGTTATTATATCAACATGCTATTGCTGTAGTAATCACTTCACTCTGTCACTTAAACAATCATATGTAATTTTTGACAGGTTTTAGACAAGTACAACCCACCGGATGATTTCTTGCCAGAGAGCTACACCTGCTTCTTCCTGCTCAAAATACCACGGTACTCCAGCAAAGAGATCATGAGGGAGAAGCTGAAGTACGCTATTCACTTCTGTAAGAGTATAGACACTGATGACTATGCCCGCATAGCCTTGACGGGTGACCCGCTAGAGGATGACTCATCAGATGAATGTATGGATGACGGCAGTGATGACGGTAGTACAGATTCTGAGGGGGTTATTGTGTCAGATGACTACTGACTTGAGATACAACTACACTATTTGTGATATACTGTATTCTATGTGAGACTGTGTACACTGGATACACTAGATAGTCAAGTGTGATGGATATGTACAATGCGGACTCTACTCAACAGTCATAACGCTATAGTTCAGTATGGCTACGTTCTGTTATAATAGAATGACTGTATCACTAGGATTGTGAAAAGTCTATCGCTTATCTGTTATAAGAAACTGTTAATTGTACCTGTCAATGACAACTAGCCCAACGTCTGGTTTATACTTGATAAATAATAAAATGAGGTGCCCTTTTCCAGAACACCTTGTTCAATCATTTCTTGACACCCAGTGATACATGTTCCTAGTATTTATTTATGTCAATGGTGTACTTTTCAATTCCATCATTCCCACACTGTTTTGTGTTTCAGTACATTTAATGTGATTCACAGCAAACATATCGTTTGTAACATGAATAGAAAATCAGAGAGTTTCGTGTAGACTCTCAGACTGACTTGTTTGTACAAAGTTTTAATAAAAACTACTTTTAGGCCAGATGAATTAATAATATCTATCATAATATCTTTGAATCAGAGAGGTGCCATATAATAAACATTAAATGTATTATATTTTCCTACCATGAATTTATTATCTTTTTTTTTCAAGTTTGAAGGTATAAGGTTTAAGGTTAACACTTCACAGATTGAGCAAGTCATGGCATTACAATCAAACTTATTCATACTATTAATAACCCTTTCACTATCCGGGAATTTTGTAAGCTGTGAGCATCTATTAAAATTCACAATGAATAACAATTATCTTATAATTTTAATAAAAAAGACCAAGTTTATAACATCTTTATAATATTTTGACAGGTGGTATTAGTTTTATTGAATTTTATTTTTATTGGAAATACTGATATTCCGAATTTTTACATTGCTAGCAATGAAAGAGTAATAAGTATTGTACTTAATAACTTGTAGCTGTAGTTGTGTTTAACCCTTCGACTGACAACTTTTAAAGTTGAAGACTCTATCCTCCAAATAATTTTTGCCCATTCGTTGTGGGTTGAGGTAAAAGTTAATATGTTGATTCAGCGCATAACTTACATATGTATTAATCTACCAGACGATATTTCATTGATCAAACCTATGTACAGTTTTTACTTGAATGGGAATGAATTACCAATTATCATTGTGATTAAGTTAAGAACAAAAAATCATTGACATTTTATAATAGTTCAATTTCATTCTACTTTACACACAGAATTGCATCATTATGGCAATTATTTCTGTTCAATCGTGTCAGAATAACTATGAATTACTACTACAAGGAGCCCTTTCTGTTTGAAGATACATTTCTTCATTATGATAATCACTATTGTAATCAATTTACTGTTCCCAGCTAATTGAGGTTGGTTAGATATTTCACATTTTTTTGGTGTGAATAGATAAGTAAGTTTCATACAAGTAAATGTGCCTCCAGTAGGAAGAGATGAGAAACTGTGTCCTGCCAGGCCAGCAGGATATATACGTTTTGAAGACAATTTTTAAACCATGTCAAAAACCTCTGAATTTAAAAGTGTATATTCTTCATACATAGAAAATATTTTTGTCATTTAAAGCTTGAAATTGCGTTATCAATTCCAGCTTAAAATGACTGGAAAATGCTCCTGTGGATTGAACAGGACAAGGGTTTGAAGGCTTACAGTAGTCAGAGTTACCAGTGTCTGGTCAAAATACTTAGTATTACTTGTCAGCTTATAATATTATGTGTCTGTGATATACAGTGTAACATAGAAGTAATCGCCAGCTGATAATTACAGTCTGTATCGCCAAATGGCAGATACAAGGCTTTAATCATTAGGTGACATAGTGTAGCATCTACTTGCCAGGGTTTTCAATGTTGATCAGCATGCTGCGTAAAATTGTACCACTCCGAGTCAATATAAATGACCCTTTATGTCAAAATAAATGATGCAGCACTGAAATAATTATATGAGTAAAGGTTTGGAGTGAGTTCTGATTGTTACACTCCATTCAATGTGAGATGAGATGTTAGATACACTATGAGATGTATAGCGTTTTCAGCATATATCGCACCTTGAATTACATAGCAATTTGGTTAGCCTAATAGGACTCATATGTGAGTTGAATATGTGAGAAAACGCTAAAGGTGTTCCATTATTCATCGGTATGGAAAAGTACAGCACATGTCCAATTATCAAACAATCAGGTGCTCGCCTAAAGACTTGCACCTTATTCATTGAACGAGTGTTATCTTATGGCAATCATTTTATATGATCTGCAAGGATTGGCACAATCTCATCACAGGTACCACCCGTTAGATATTATTCTACTCACATGATATGACATTTATTTATGTACCTAAATTTATTCATTTTAAGTCATTAATGTACGTATACTAGCTACACAAAGACAGACCAGAAAAAATATGTACAATTTAGCCGACTGTTTGAGAGTAGTATTTTGCAATTATGTGAAATTTTAGGAATTGTCTTGGATCAGGAAAATGCACATTGATTTCTTACAAATGAGCTGGTAGTCGAAAATGGGTGAAAAAATATTGCTGTTTCTGACAGAGCAGCGAGCAAATTAAAAATATTGATTCTCCCCAAAGAAAACTGATAGTGGAATAACTATTGTTATTTCTGGCAGTATCTGAGACTAATATATGGTCTGATTATTCCCACCTGTACCAGTACGTATTTCTCAATATTCTGGTTATAGTATCATACTTTTTCGTATGGACGGTTTTAACTGTTAATAACATAACAGTCACAACCTTCTATTACTAGGAGAATGACGTATAATAATAAGTTAAGTGTTTCTGTATATTTGTTCATTATTTTGTAAATCCATGATATCAAGTGATATTGATAAAGTGTTGTGAGAAGAGGTGGAGTTCTTGTGATTTATTGTGATACATCATTGTAATATGATCATTAGTTGTTTCGCTCCGCAAATTACGTGATCTCACGCGATTACACTACCTGCAGTGCAAAGTGTGACCTCCGTCCATGCACTGCTATCTCGTCTGGCAATTTGTGCTGACAGCCTCGTTCTAATCTTACAAGACGCCCAACATCTCGAGGGGAGGGGTGGGTGTAGACAGACACCTGTGTGGTGAATTGTCAGCCGTTTGAGATGCACATGCTATCAGTGTCTAGTTTGAGGACAACACAGACCGTCCTCGGTGTACTTCTGATAAGCACATGTTGCGGGATTTTGTACCCAAAGGATTAATATAATGTATTTACTGTACTTTTGCTTAGTTTACGGTATGAGCTTACTGTATTTTATTTTGGTTTACCGTATGAGGTGTAGATATGTGTTGGGCCAATGTTTTCCCAACGCCAATAGCAATGCCAGCATAGACTAATTCATATTTAGGCCTGCATGCTGATATATTGGCCTACTTGCAGATATATAGGCCTACGTGCAAATGCATCGAAGCATGGTGTCTTCATTGACCAGGACGTATGTGAATTGTATAATTGTGTATGACTCTGTGCAACTGATATTTTTATTTAAATAGCTATGTGTCGGCATTGTGAGTATTACTCTGAAATGTATACAATGGATCTAATTCAGTGATTCTGTGAATAATAAGGACATGGTCGCGTTTTTAGGCCTCAGCCAAAATTTTGTACGATGCTTATTGTTGTCATCAGGCGCGTCCTTCCGTCTAATTTCTAATTGACTATTTTCACATTTGACCTTTCTGTGACCCCTATGACCTTGACTTTTTCCCGATCAACAAATGTTCTTGTTCACTCTCCATTTTTTTATGTATCGCTCCAAAATTTATACCATGTATCCATTTCACTAATAGCTCAGATGTGTTCGAAATTGGGCAAGATTCGTACAGAAACTAGTCATTGCGGCCAAAATGGCCGATTATTATCGGCTATTTTTTTGTAATATGCGTAATTTCTGGAAAATCTGACCAGATAGCTAGACCATTACTATAGAACAAAATGTACAGTTTCAGGAAGGGATATACCATGAAGAATTTCAATTTGATCAAATTCAAAATGGCTGACCTGCGGCCACTTCCGATTGACAAATTTTCTTGTTAACGCGATTCAATCAACATTTTTTATGTATCCCTCCAAAATTTATACCATATATCCATTCCACTAATATCTCGGATGAGTTCGAAATTGGGCACGCATAGGTTCAGTTTTCAGTCATTCCATAGCCTATAGTAGTCTCACCAAACGTTGTTTTTGAATAAGCATAAATATCTGTATTTGCTGAGTTATTAGGCTTTCCGTCGTCAATTTTACGACAGTTGGCGTCCCCAGTTTTTGAGCCCATGAATTTCACTGAGAACAATGTCTACCTTGGATTTAAAATAGCCCAATATAATCTTGAGAAACTACCACAATGGGAGTTTGAAACTGGGGAAAGCTAGCAGACGTTTTACTCTCCAGACCAAATCTATCATGATATCGATACATTATTGTGCAATAATATATATTGCCTTTGAAAATCTGACCCTTGGTTTATATGCCTCTGACGCCACAGCTACAATTGTGGTAAAGAACATTCGGAGATAGTCTGACCTAGATCTTAAGGAGATCATAGGACGATATGGTCTTCTCTGACCAATCACATACACAATATCTGGGTCACTGATATCGCTGGACCTTTCAGTATACTAACGTCATACTAGTAACCATGTGACTTTGATCCTGTGTTTCAATGCTGGGCCAACGTCTCGATAGTATTTGAGAGTTTTAGGTTTTAGATACATCAGGGCACCCAATGAGTGCCCCGCAGTACAGTAACAGTGGCAAATATACCATATATATGCACATAACAATCATAAATTTGGGCATAATCTCCTGCCTCTCTTTGCGGGGTTTTTTCAAGTCCACAAGGGGGGCATGGAGGAAAATGGTGGATTTTCATCTTTATGGCTAGGAAACTTCCATTTTTACCCTCAGTGCGTCCCATGAGGAAGCGTAGAGCAGGCAAACAAAACTTAACCCAGGTTTCACCCTGGGCAAACTAGTGCAGCCTTCAGGTATCTCAGAGATTCCCAAATTGTTCTGTCCAAACAGCCTAAATAATGGCCTCCAGAACTTCCTCATAGGGCAGTGGGCATAGTCTATTTTCATTTTTTGCATTTTTTTCAAAAACATGGCACCTGTGTATAAAAACGGAGTGGCTAATCGTACGGCAAAGTTATAATGGGTGTCAATGGGAGCCCGTCGCCCGTCATCTCGTAAACGAGGCTGCCCATAGAGTTACATTATAAAGAATCAGGTACGATTAGCCAACGCCAAAAAAAATTATCACAGAGGCCCATAGCATGCCTGTTCCACTTACCTCTTCAAGCATTTGTTGCAACAATTATGAAATCAAAGGCGAAAGCTGGCACCATTTTTCGTAATTGCGAGAAATCCAATGATGGGAACCCCCAGAAAAGGTGATAAAAAAGTACCATTCAAAACAAATAATGCTTTTAATTCTACAATGATGGCTTCATTTCTACCAGTAATACTAATAGTGAGCAAAAAAACCTAGAAAAAAAACAAGCCTTGAAAAATATGTCTTTTATTGCAGTGTCTCACAAATTCACATAAATCCTAAAAAAAACACGAAAAAACATCAAAATGACTTTTTGTGATATACATATTAACAGATTAAAACTGTTATCTATTGAGCGACTATTTGCACCCTGGATACTTACCAGATCATTATTATGCTTGAGACATCAACTTTGCTGACGGTGGACCAAAAATGAACAAACATTGGTTGAACGTCTAAATAAATTATTCACACGATATTACCACGCTGACTGTACAGCAAATCATAAGTATGTTCCCGAAATATGTTTGTTTTATATTTACCGCTATGACGGTCCGCAATAAGCAGTGAAGGCATGACAGTGCATCAGATCACTGAGCGACCAACCATATACCCTATCTCAAGACATGGGGACGACGTTTTTCATAACTAGTGGTCGCTCATTGTACTAAATATTCAACTTAATTATAAAGAATCATGTTTTTTTATATTTTAATTGGAAATAAAATCATTTTCATAACGAACTACGTATATATACAGATATACTAGTATCAATAATTAAAAAAAACTAACGTTACTATCTTCTTATTTTGCTTTATTAGCTCATCCGGTCTTTATTGGGCCTAGATGAGCTAAATGCCATCGTGTTGCGTCTGTCGTCCGTCGTCTTTCCACAATTCACAAGAAATGCTTCTCCCTTAGTTCTCATCCGATTTCAAATTTGTTTGAAAGAGCTCGTGCATTGAGACAGCATCGGTTCAATATCTCGTGTGGGTCTGCAGTGCGGCACTGTGTATTGGCGCTGGTTATATTATCATGAATGTAGTGTGGTGTTTGATGATTGCAAAACAATTGTAAAATACAAGGATTAAGTTGCTGTGTTTATTGGAGCGTGTTGAACCCTGCCTATAGAGGCTTGGTAGTTATCCTATGAATAATATAATATCAGGGATAATATCTTATCACACGATTTATTTGAAGAAACATCATATAAATTTGTGTTATAATATTCATTACACAATTTTAAAAAAAAGTCGCTACATCCGGTTGGGAGTGCTAGCACGGTATTTTAATATACTGCTATCATGTGAACTTACATCTTTCACTTGTGCATCTAATTATTTTTTAGCAAGTTTTTGCAAATTTTATTGGCTGAAAATATATTTTTCATGTGTTCTGATTACAGTTTTACATGGCACATTACTTAAATATGAACTTAAGTCTGATGCAAAAAATAACTCTCAATAATGTTCAGAGCCGCAGGGTTCTTGCTGCAATATGCGTAATTTCTGGAAAACTGGACCAGATAGCTAGACCATTACCATGTAATAAAATGTGCAGATTCAGGTAGGGATATACCATGAAAAATTTCAACGTTATCAAATTCAAAATGGCCAACCTGCGGCCACTTTTGACTTCAATATGCGTAATAACTGGAAAACCATGCCAGATAGCTAGACCTTACTATAGAATACCACATAATATGACCCTGGTTAGTACCGGGAGTGGTTACAAAAATCTGAACAAAATGTGTAGTTTCAGGTAGGGATATACCATGAAAATTTTCAACTTGATCAAATTCAAAATGGCCGACCTGCGGCCACTTCCGATCGACAAAATTTCTCATTAACGCTATTCACTCAACATTTTTTTATGTATCGCTCCAAAATTTATACCATATATCCATTTCACTTATATCTCGGATGAGTTCGAAATTGGGCATGATTCGGACAGAAACTAGGTCATGGCGGCCAAAATGGCAAATTATCTGCCATTATTTTTGTAATATGTGTAATTTCTGGAAAACCGGACCAAATAGCTAGACCATTACTATAGAACAAAATGTGCACTTTCAGTTAGGGATATACCATGAAAAATGTCAACTTTATCAAATTCAAAATTGCCGACCTGCGGCCACTCCCGATCGACAAATTTTCCTGTTAACGCGATTTACTCAACATTTTTTTATGTATCTCTCCATAATTTATACCATACCTGTATATATATCCATTTCACTAATATCTCGGATGAGTTCGAAATTGGGCGAGATTCGGACAGAAACTAGGTCATGGCGGCCAAAATGGCCGATTATCGACTATTACTTTTGTAATATGCGTAATATCTGGAAAACCAGACCAGATAGCTAGATCATTAGTACTGTACTAGTCCTGTTAGCGCAAGACTTGGGTAAAACACTGCAGCACCTGTGTCAATTAAATATTTGCATTTGTTGCCTTTGTCAACGACGTACAATAATTTAGCCGGATATGACGCAATATTCGCTACTTCACGTTGGCCTATCATTTCATAGTATGAGCAAGGTTTACTGCACAAACGTGCCTTATCACCGAAAGTTCTGTGATAGTAGCAAACTTGTGCATTGACTGTGTAGGTCGGTTGAACGGTGTTTTGCTGTAACGTCGGCGGTGAAACGTAAGGACGACTAGCTTGCTGAACATTTGTGAAAAAACCTTGTTGGTTATCATTTTGGTTATGAGGTATGAATGGTTTGGCCTGTGCGTTAGGTACAAACGGTTTCTTGGAGGCACGATTTGCAGGTGTCTGTTTGTGTCCGTAGTTCTTCTTCTTTGCTGTGACTGTCTCTAATTTATGTAGCCTACGAGAAAGGTCTTCTAGTAGTCCGGCTAACTTCACACTTTCGCTTACTTGAATTGCAACAACCCCAACACAGCCAAACTTTCCAGTAACGCACTGTCTGGTTGAGTAGCTAAATAAGCTCTTATTGATACTGGCATTTGCCGAATGTAAGCCTGACGAATCACTGCCTTCCCGACTACTGCTGTAGTGCCAAATCCAGCCGTCTTCTGAAGCCGTCTGAGAAATCAAGACGAGATATCCGATCTCATCTTCTCGCCCGAAATCACCTTATTCACTTGTTCGGGAGTAGCTAGGCCTCTACGTTCAATCACAATGTCCTCAAGGTTCTCGTATTTAAGTGTGAGAAAAGGCTGCAGCAACATGTCTCAGACGTCAGACGCTACCTTGCCTGAAAGCGCAGCACAGGTCAATCTGTATCTCTCGTAGTCGTCTGCAGATCGAATTGGGTTTCAATTTGGTTGAACCACAACTCCACGTCAGTGGGGTAAAATGTTGCTATTTTGGAAGGTTGTGTGATCGTCGTTGAACTGGAGATGGGCTTCTGGAGGATTCGCTCCTTAAAAAATCTCTACAACGTCTATTACGAGCTATCCGTAAAAAATCTGATTTAAGTCTTTTAAACTCTGCGTCTGTTTCTTTTAACTCGGACGCATTTTCGTCGCTTAGAGAAAAATAAGAGTCTTTGGGCCGAGCCCCTTTGTCTTCGAGGGGTGTTGACACAAAACCTTCACTGTGGCCTCTGATAGCCATTTTGAAATGTTTGTGTTGAAATTATTTAAAAGTTAAGCGTTTGAGTTTGCTGGCATATTGGCTAATTTGCATTACTCAAACGTGTATTGAAATGATATGTATTTTAACCAAACCAACTATTTTCGGCCGTCACGCTCTAATTGATAAATTATGTGCCCAGCGGATCATTTGAGAGAAAATATTGATGTGAGATAATTCTGTAGTTTGAAGAATGACCTAGGTTGGAGTTACAGGTTGCTGAAAAGTGAAGTTTCAGTGCAGAAATTGTGCGTTATAGGGGTCATGCTATTTCATTGAACCATTTCGCATAAAAATACATTGAAATTGTGAGGATTGTAGGTCATAAAATGTCATTTACAGATGCCAGAATAATTGCTAAAAAAAAGCTATGAGGTTGTAGTATTTGGTAATTCGACCTGCTTGGAAAAGTTTTCCACAGAAGACGAAGAACCACAGAAATATCAAAATAGTCACGATAGCACAACTGTCAAGTCGTTTAAGTTAGAGTATATACATAACAATTAAGATCTTCCTAACATGAGAAAATTTCGTTCTCCTGACGATAGGCTAAGTTTAACTATATATTCATCTACAGTTCGACTTAATTTTGAAAATGATTTGTTGTAATTCTGACTGACAGTAGTCCATAAAGACTGCTTAGTTAGTAATTTATTGACGAATATTTCCCACAATGAACATCGATTTTTTTTTTCATAAAACATTCACTCTGAGAATTATTCGTTGTGACGTCAAAATCGGTCGCTCGCTTCGATGTGTGTTGGTGCGTGTAGACTGCCCGTCAGTTCAGTTTGCACGGTGTGTGTGTGACTGTTCGGCGTGCCGCATCAGCTCATAACTCATTAACATATATCACCGGCTGTCGTCTCTCTGTCAGCGGAGAGCGCATGTCATATGTGAACTCTGACCCGACAGAAGGCGCGGCGGCCTGAACATATGGAAAAATAGGCTATCTAATTTTTCTACAAAATCAATCACACGATGTGTGATATAATGTGTTATTTCTAAAGGCACATATTGAAATAAATTCAGTCTCGCTTTTACGACTGAAAAAAAATTTTGTAAATTTTCCAAAATGTCTAGACTACATTTCCAGACAGTGCTGCTGGCCGAGTTGGCCTTGACACGTGAGCGGAATGTGCCGTGATGTCCGCCGAAACAAGATGGCGGTTTAATTTATGTTAATATATTAGTTGAGTTGAGCTGGTGGGGTGATGTTCGCTTTGCATGACAGTATATGGCGAATACACGTGTAGCTACATTAGCCAGAGGAGCTAAATGATAGGGACACCGGCTGCCAAAATGGCAAATCTTACCAAGACAGCAAAACAGAACTGTTTCCCCTGAAATAAAAATATGGTTATAATTACAAAATGCTGACCTACGGTCCTGGAAGTAATATATTGATGGGTCAAAGAGGACTGTTTATTAACATGTATAGCAGGCAACCAGTTTTCAATGGCTCTATTCCTTTTAAAAGTCGAGGCCATATTTCTCAGTTAAAAATGTATAATTGTAACGTTAGACAAGAAAAAGTACTGATAGTTCTTGAATTGGCAGGGAGTGCGTGAAAATCGAATCACCCAATTATGGTGTTTAACGATTGGAAATGAATTTAAAAATAGTTTTCTCCTAGTCGCCCAAACCGCTGAAATAGGGAGAAATATATTTTAAAATTCTTAATATTCAGGGTTGTACCATTCAGTCAATTTATTGCGCAATCCGCCGTGTCAGCCATCCTGAAAAAGATTGAAAACACATGGTCTTTAGCCGAATTCTATGAAATCTTCGCTGTTTTGTGCGAACACGCGTGCACCTCTCTTCAGATAACTTTTCTAACTAATTCTACTGGCATTTATTGTACAATGACCTACAATCGTCACATACCTGATAAAAAATAACACATTAATTCCCCTAATATTAAAAAAACGTTCCTACGTGTGGTTATCGGCTGATTGATTAGTTCGACTCCAAATCAGCAGGGTTACGTGAATGTCTCAGTTTTGTGGCCACCAATATCGTACTGTTGGTTTGGTGACAGTGTCAGTGACACTTAAAAAATCAGACGTTTCACAGCTGAGAAAGAGGTTCGTGCCGTATCTCGGCAGATTGCTGATCTGACTCCTGGCTGTCAAAACGGGCGTGTTTGATTCACAGTCTGTTGGTTTGGTCAGTTGCCATGCCGGCAGACTGCCCTCACCAATCTCCAATCTATTATCATTTCGTTTACTGTTTTGGCGATGGTAAATAAAAACTTCTTTGACTCCTTCTTTCTCTTATTCTCTCTTTATTAGTAGTCTAAACATAACAATGCTGTGCACACAATCAAATAGAACGCGACGGCCTTACGCCATGCGGCTTAGGCTCTGCAGTCTAGATGGAGCGTCCGTCTATCTCGGCGCCTGTAGTGAGAGTTGAGCACGATCGGTTGGCGGCAAAAGCTAGTCAAAACGAGGCCGCTCGGGCGACGTCTACTCGTCAGCATTCGTAAACCCAAGCGGTCCCGAAGTGGGGTAGGACGCTGTTCCCTCAGATTAACTATCATGGATGCCCATAATTAACTTAATTAAATAAAACACACTAGTTGCTGTATACATACAAATGTACTCATGGTCTTATTTAATATACCCTGGGGTATAGTCTAGGAGCTCCCAGACTATACCCCACATGCCCGGACTATATATCCTATCAGATTCAGGGTGGGGTATAGTCTGGGAGATTCCAGATTATACCTGAATATAGTCCAGAATATACCCGGGGGGATCTGGGCGGTTACACTGGTGTAGTTTTATTAGGTTCTGGGGCGAGGGTTACCATTGACGTTGTCGAGTGTTCGACAATCGCCTCAGGCCCAATCCTAATTGTCAGAGTCTTGCCCGGTCAGCAAGTGATTGTTCACTGTAGAAACTCAATGAATCCTTTAATTCGTTCTTTATTCATCCCATATTCATGCAGGCATTGTCAGATATGTGTGTGCTACTAAGTCTCGTACAGCAGAAGCGACTATACAGCCACACGGCTGATTTCAGACGACGCAGCTACACGTCTACCTTCTGTGGAAGTCGAGTTCAGAGTGGAAGAGTGCGGCCAGGCCACACGTGGCGTGTGTCAGGCGGAAGTACTAGACAATCAGTGATTCCGTGCGGCTCGAACCCGGTCGCGATAAACTGCAAGTGAGGTCGCCACATTACCCCCGGGCTGAGTGATAGCGTATATCTACAAGACTATGCTTGTGGTTACCTCGACGGCAGATATCGTAAAAGTACGGTTAACTACGTGCCGACCAAGTAGCACCAATTCTTACCATGATATAAACAATATAAAAATTGTAAACAGCCAAAGTCGTGATACAACGTGGGTTGTTGGTGAGCTATAGTTTGGCTATGACAAAATCTTTTGTTTATTTTCGATCCTCTTAATGTCCTTGTAACTGGTCATGCCCAAAACTCCTAATTCTCATCCAACTGACTTAGTTTATTTAATACAAATGATGATAGTGAAAACTTTGCATTACTTACTTTACAATGATTTATTTGTGCCATGGTTGGCACGATTTATGTACATAATAAAGTTAAATTATATGTGCGCTGGGTCCGCAGTATATATCATTAGGAGCTATAACCGCGTAAGCCAGCTGCACGAATCGCGCGAGTGTATGGATCTGTCGTCCAACACGTGTTTGAATCGGCGACGAATTTATTGTCACTCTACGGCTGTTATCGGTATGGCTTTTGTTTCGATTTTCGATGCGTTTATTCTGTTGTGTTCGAATCGGCACGTCTTTTCTCAAATGTAAAGGAATGCGTGAATATGTTCTAATACCATCGAATCTCCCGTTAGCGCGAAAAGTTGTGGCGTTTCCTGGCATGCGGCTCCTTGTAAAGTGTCGCCTTCGTATTCGACTGTTCCTCAGGTTTTTCACCTCGTCGATTAACCTCTGGAACTGTTGCTTGTCATTGCCGTGGACTGTGCGTTCAAATTTTGCTTCGTGCAAACTCTGGCCTCAGAAGGCGTCGACGTAGTAGTTTTTTTTCCTACCACGGCCGTCTGAGGCTGGTGAATTTTTCGCCGTAGGCCGTGAAGCCGTAGGTTTTGATATTGCAGTCGATTGTCTAGTTTGTTTATTCTCAGGCGTGCGCTCGATATGCGCAGGTTTGACACAGTCTGCAGTCACCGTCTCAACCTTGCCTTAAATTAACACTGTAAATACTCGACCGCTCCTAGCGACCGCTCCTAGCGACGACCTTATACGGTCCGTCATAAGGGGCAGTCAGCGGTGGTGCAATTGCGATTCGTCACAAAAATACATGTGAACATGTGTCGAGCTCCTTATATTGGAACGTATCTTTTTGATTTGTGTCTCGTGGGGGGCTTAGCCGGAGACGGGACATGGCTACGCGTAACCTATCTGAATAATTTTCTAAATCAGTATTGGCGTCCACAGTATAATTCTCCGTAAAATCAGCTGGTAGACGTAATGTCATCCCGTGTGTCATCTCGGCGGCCGATCTGCCTAACGTTTTCTTGACGGCCGATCACATGCCGAGTAAAACGGTTTGGTGTTTCGTGTGCCATAATGGCGGCTTTAAGCTGTCTATGAAAGCGCTCAACTATTCCGTTTGATTGAGGATGATAATTCGTAGTTCGGTTTTTAGTTATACCGAATAGGTTACACAAAGTGTCCCATATTCTGGATTCGAACTGAGCTCCTCTATCCGTAGTAATCGTGGCAGGAGTCCCGAAACGAGCCACCCATCCACCGAAAAAGGCGTCCGCAACTGTCTCTGCTCTAATATCTATTAATGGTATGGCTTCTGGCCAACGTGTAAATCGGTCGACACATGTCAACAAATATTTAAAACCGTCGGAATAAGGTAAGGGTCCAACAAGATCGACGTGTACATGATCGAACCTCTCAGTCGGCTCCTCAAACTTTCCGAAAAAACTGGTCTATTATGACGTGAAACTTTAGCTGTTTGACAGCCTGTGCAGTATCTGCACCAATTTGCTATGTCAGAGTTCATCTTATGCCATACGAAACGAGAATTAATGAGAGGTTTCGTGGCTCTATGAGAAGGGTGCCCCAAACCGTGAAGTGAATTAAAAACGTTTCTTCTAAACTTTTCGGTTACGTACGGTCTGCTACGTCCTGTCGAAATATCGCACCAAACCAATACATTATCGAATGTCTTTAACAAACGAAATTCCATATTTGGTTTAAACATATTTTGTTGTCCAATTGAAGCAATACAAGATTGTAATACATGGCTTCGTTCGGAAAAAAAAGTGAGCGATGCTTGCGGAGTCATGGTGTGAATACAATGAGGCATAGGTGTAAATCTCGTTGGCAGAGCTAGAAAGTGTCATAAAACAAATGCATGTAATTCAGTGGTATCATATTAATGTTATCGTGACCTCATATACTGTTGTTGTAGACCCAGTAAATACAAAACACCCGTACAACATTTATACAACGCCGGCCCAACGTCTTCGACGTTGGACAAGCATTTCGCCAATGCCACACGAGTGCTCCGTGCCCACTGGGAAGTGTATAAAATCGTACACCGGAATCATTCCAGAAAAACACAAGACAATGATCCAATGACAGGCAAATGCTGGGCCAGCGTTGAAGGTTGTGTGTCATCTCTGTGGCAGCATTGGGCCAATGTCCAGTGTTAGCCGGTATTTGTTGTGGCGATGGGGCAACGCTATATCCCATACAATGACCCATGTAAACCGGGATCCCAGTAAACACGAGACGCCGAAACAGTGTTGGGCAGATGCTGGCCCGAAATCGTAGACGGTGGGCCAACATCAACCCAGCACCGGATCAACGTCTCGTGTTCGCCAGGATGTCAGATCCAATTAGAATATCATGACAAAAAATTGGCAATATTGACATGTCCACGTGGCAGTGCCATGACCAGAACATCAGAGTTGCTCCAATACCGATGTGCCGGACACTCCACTGCCACACAGACACAAACAGATATTTAATGGCAATATGTAATTAGCCCAATATAAATATATAACATACAATTAGGGCGGGATAGCGCCATGTCCGACACAACAGCGCCTTAGATAAAGTGTAGAGCTCCAATGTGTCAGCCCGTGGCAATAACTCCCCTAAAAGTGGTGATCATGAGACCAACCAACAGGCACAGGACGTCGAATCAATGTTGGTCTAACGTCGGCCCACCGTCTACTACGCTGGTCCAACGTCAAACCAACACCAACCCAACGCCCTGCGTCTGCAGAGCATAATAACTAGTTCTTTGCTAGCAAAGAAAATCGTTTAGTTGCTACAATAAAAATATCTAGCAATGATATAAATTGAAGGTCAAGAAGGCTGTCACGTGTACCATGGAGAAGCGTATCTAAGTTGTAGTTTATATTTATCTTGGTTAAATTTTCTAATAAAACGACTCTGTGTAAATGGTATTGTGGACATTCGATAAAAAAATGGTTTGTTGTTTCGTGAAGTCCACATGTACATAGGGGATTAGCAATAATGTTCATGTTAAAAAGGTGGTGACTAAGCTCACTACATTCCATTCTGGCCAAAATAATATTAATTTTTCTTCTGCCAATGTTATAATATGAGTTTGTATCGGGCTTGTTGCTTTTTAAAAAAAATTTAGTGAGTTTTTTGATGTCAAGTTTTTGGTAGAATTGTCTAGATTGTTCCCAGAATCGGGTGGTGGCAGGAATATAGGATTTTCGAAAAGTTTCTGTGCGAGTGTTGGTTTGGCTTATATTTGAGTTGTTTCGTAGGTTGTATCTGCCTTGGCTAGCTTCTTTAACTGTTTGAGGAATAATTGATTTTAAATAAGAAGGGGTCCTATCGTGAAGAATGTCAGCATAGAGTATTATCATTTTGTCTTCCCGTCGGGACTGCAAACTTTCCCATGAAAGTTCAGTGTAAATTTTGATAGATAGTGTGCCACGTATAGCCCCTGCTACTATTTTACCTGCTCTCTTCTGAATTTTGTCAAAAAGTTCCAGGTTTTCGTCAGTTGCATTTGAAAAAAGCTCGTTCGAGTATTCCAGGATGCTTCTGACAAAGGAAAAATAGAGAATTTCTAGACTTTTTCTACTGAGCTTAAGACTGAGTGAATTTAAAATATCCAAACGTTTATTAGCTTTAATTGATATTTCATCAAAGTGTTTGTCCCATTTTAAATTTTGTTGTAAGGTAACACCTAAATGTTTAGAGTGGGGTATATTTTGTAGTTCTTGGTTATACATTCTGAGGTTATTTGGGTGAGTAATATTTCTATAATTAACCACCCTACTGTTTGTTTTTAAAGCACTGAAGCTGACAATCCATTGTTGCGCTGTTACGCTTCGAGTTTATCGAGGTCGCTATTTAGTATTTGCGAATTAATTATATGACAATTTGAAATAGATAAAAGTAAATTGTCATCAGCAAATAGAGTCAGTTTTGAAGTTAGGCCTTTTTCCATATCATTAATGTAGACCAAAAACAAAAGTGGTCCAAGGACGGAGCCTTGAAGAACTCCAGCGTTAATATCTGCCCAGCAAGACGACTCACCCTGCAACACCACCCGCTGCTGTCTATCAGACAAGTAGTTGCTGATCCATATAAGTAATTCCTCAGTAATTCCCATATTTTTTAGCTTGAATAGTAGCCCGGCGTGCCATACTTTGTCAAACGCCTTGGATATATCACCAAACACCATCTGTACTTTAGGTCCTTTATCAAAAGCTTCAGATATGCTGTGGTATAAATGTACCAGAAGGTGTGTGGTGCTACATCCCGGATATTTATAAATTATATCGTAATCTCTAAAATAGTTGAACATGTGCTTAAAAACACACTTCCCCATTACTTTGCCTACAGAACTTAATAAAGACACGGGACGACGTTGAGTGTCTCAAACGTATGAATTCTTTGTCTGAAGCCTGGTCGGCGCTCAGGTCTTTGTAATATATCGCTGCGTCATATTCAATAGCTGATACCGTTGGTCGCAATAAGGCGTCCGCTACAAAATTCGTTTCGCCCTTCACGTATCGAATATCAGTTGTGAATTCTGCTATGAAAGCTAAATGCCTGGTCTGACATAAAGATGGTCGTTCTGTCGTAGAATTCATAACATAAGTCAAAGGTTTATGGTCAGTGTTGACATAAAATTCTCTGCCCTCCAGATTATGTCTGAAGTCATTCTCCACACATAGATGTCGCTCAGGTCAACCCCGCTCTCTCTCTGTAACCACACGCCATGTTTGGACAAAAACTGCTCATTTTGAGCAGTTTTGTTGATATAACAACTGTAGGCTTATAAACACGCTTGAGTGTCCTGAATATATATGGCAAATATAAAACACCACTACTCCGCCACATATGATTTTCTATTCACATAGAAATAGAAAATATTCAATGGATTACTTTTTCTGCCTACGCGCTGCTGTGAGCAGGTCCATGTTTACGTTTTTCTGACAGAATTTACAATCGGCTTCAAAACACTGGCAAATATAAATTACTGAATGACATGCGAATTGTGCTGGTTCAATTTATCCACTACTAAACAGAATAAATAGGTCTTACTCGTAGCAAACTCTAAGATCAAATTAAATATTGAAAAAAGGATAAGTAATGAGTCGAAGTGAGTACCAAAATAGTTCCGTGGTTATAGGAATGGTTATAAAATCACGTGGTAACGCTCACTAACGGCTGATAAATCTGGTCAATTGCCATGCGTGCATACGGCGAAATGAGCGTGTGGTATCAGAGATATAATCTCTGAGGTCAGAATGGTCTGAAGTGTCTAATGGTAGCATAGACTGCCAAGAGTTCTCCGTCAAAAGCGCTGTAACGTGTCTCTGCTGGTGATAGCTTTTTGCTAAAAAATGACAACGGTTGCCATACATTATCAATACACTGTTGTAAAACGGTTGCGGGTGTACTAATAACGTTGCATTCGCTAGTATTTGCTTCGATTCGGTAAATGCTACGTTCGCATTCTCTGTCTAATGTAATTCGAAATTATACTTAGGCGAAAGTCTATTCTGACCTTCGATGGCTTCAGTCAACAAACTATGCAAAGGTGTCAATTTCTCCGCACAATGAGGAATAAAACGATTGTAATAATTTACCATTCCTAGATATCTACGTAATGCTCTTTGTTTCTCAGGTTTCACGAAATTTACTATCGCATCCACTGCTGTGGGAAGGGGTGAAATGCCTTCAGGGCAGACATAATGTTCTAAAAAACTCAGTTCAGTCGTTCCGAATTGACATTTATCCGGTCCTAATATCATTACGTATTCGGTTAACCGTTTGAATAGAATTTTCAAATGTTTCTTATTCTTATACGAATACGAAATCCAAACCATGCGTAACATGGTCTATAAAACATTGAAAAGTTTGTCCGGAATTTCGTAAACCGAATGGCGTTCGTTTTAAATTGAAAAGTCCGAAAGGCGTCGTAACTGCTGTTTTATGTACGTCTGACGGCTCAACTGGTATCTGGTAATATGCCCTCACTAAATCGATCTTCGAAAAAATCTTGGAGCCAGCCAAACGCTGTGTAAAGTCCTGTATATGGAGGATCGGGTAGGCTACCTATCTGGTAACGTCTGAGCATTTAAACTGCGGTAATCGCCGCATGGTCGCCAGTCGCCGTTTTTTAGGGACCATGTGTAGTGCTGAAGACCATTCGCTGTCGCTCGGCTCGATAACGCCTAATTTCGTCGAGCTCTCTCTTCGCGGTGACGCGAAAACAGGATGACCTTTAGTTACTATCTTATGCGTTATTCCGTGTTTTACTGTCTCGCCTTTCGTTGCAGGTCGTGTCAGTTCGGGGAATTGATTTAATAATTCTGTATACTCATTACAAGTGTTATCTATTCGATTCAGTGACAAAGGTTTAATTGAAGATAATGTGGCTGATATCGCCAGTCCGGTTCTCATGTCACGCAGGCATCTGCCTGATAAATCTACGAGTAGATTGTAATGGATTAAAAAATCAGCCCCTAAAATAGGTTGTTTAACGTCGGCTACGATAAATGTCCATGAGTATTCTCTTTTCAGTACGATGTCGACTATACGTTTACTTGTACCATATGTTTTGATAGACGAGTTATTTGCAGCGACCAAAGGTAGACTGTCAGCGTCCACGGTCCTGTTAGCGCAAGACCGAGGCAAAACGCTGACAGCCGCACCCGTGTCGATCAAATAATTGCATTTATTACGTTTGTCTGCGACGTAAATGAAAATGAAATGAATCGGGCTTTAGGCCACCTTTGTGCACATATAGGATAAACTGGGCCAGGAGAACCTCCTCAGGATGGTGAGATGATTGAGATGACACTGTCCTCCAGACACAGGATTCGAAATTCGAGCCCTGGCGGTCTGAGGCCGAGCACGCTACCTTTCGATCACGGAGGCTCCTCACAATACTGACTTTCACACGTGGATGGGGAAGAAACATTTTTTGTTTCTTTCAAACCGCCGGGACCAGGAACCGAACCCCGAATTCTGGCGTGAAAGGCAGCAGTGCTAACCACTACCCTAGGGCCCCCGCCCTGTCTGCGACGTACAGTAGCCTAGAGGGAGATAACTTTTCGTTCGGCTCGGCAGGCGCGAGTGTCGCCACCTTGCGCTGGTTTAAACAGTTTAAAGCGAAGGCACAGGGGTCTCTGCACGAACGCGCCTTATCACCAAATCTCTGATGATAGCAGCAAATCAGTGCATCGTCCGTAGCCGTTGGCTGTGCGGTACCGGTTTGCGGCCAATTCGGCGGCGGAGCGGGCGAGCGGGGGTTTGGTACTTTTGTGGTGATTATTTTCATTACTGTTATTATTTGTGGCCATGCGAGGTGTAAACGGTCTCGCATTGGCATTAGGGGAAAAAATAGCTTGTGTGTTCTTCTTTCTCTTCTTTGGTTTGTCTGTGGTTTATTCATTTACCCTAACCTCGGCAACTCCCACACTATTTTATTTCACGTCGTTCTCTGAAGCTATAGCTCTCTAATGATGTACTATCAGGTGTAGTTGCTAAATGTGCCCGAAATAGATGCAGGCATCTGTCTGATAATGGCTTGTCGTATCACTGCTTTACCAACTACTGCTGTCGTCCCGAATCCGGAGTCTTATGTAGACGTCGAAGAAAACGTGAAGGAACGTCTGTACCCAGTTTCTCACCTGATATGACTTTATTAACTCGCTCGGGTGTCGTCAAACCTCGTCTCTCAATCAATACTCCTTTAAGACTTATGTATTTGTTACTAAGGAATGGTTGTAATAAAATATCTCTAACGTCCGATGCGACTTCTCCGGATAAGGCTGCACAAGTTAGTCTATACCGTTCATGATCGTCTGTTATGTCGTGAAGGTCGAACTGGTTAAACCATAACTCGACATCGTTCGGGTAGAATGGTGCTATTTTGAATTTCGGCAAATTCTTTGATCGTCGTGATGATCTGCGACGAATTGGAGAGGGGCTTCTTGATGATTCGCTCCTCGATAATTCTCTCCTTCTATGTTGCCTCGCGACTCTTAAAAAATCGTCTTTCACTCGTCTGAATTCTTCGTCGTTTTCTCCAGCTGCTGATTTACTAGCTTCACTCATATGAAAGTAAGAGTCTTTATCTCGAGCATCTCTGTGATCCAAGTTCGACGAAGCGAAACCCTCACTTGCGCCTCCTTCGGCCATTTTGAAGTTTGTGTTGAAATTATTTAACTAGTGAAGGAATTAAGTCTACGGCCTGTAGGCTAACTACGTAGAACTTAAACTTGTCTTAAAATGACAAACTTCTTAACCATGTCAGGTTATTGTAATAGTCGCCCTCTGCCGCACGAAACGGTAGCACTGCGAAATCTGACACATCTGACGTATTCTGTGATAAACTATCGAATCTTTTTTCTGGTTATGATGAAATGTCTTGTGAGTGTGGAGTTGCCAAATGAAGTAGTCTTTATGAAATGGCTTTTTACTTACACGTTTTTATAACAAATGGGTGTGTCGTTGTCTGACACGTAGCACGATATTATAATAACACGTAAGGATTTGGGTCCAACACATAACATGTACACATGCCAATAAAATTGTTAATATGCTGCTCTAGCTAAAATGTATAAGACAATTGACTGTCCAATCTGCGAGAAAAAAAAAATTCTCGGAGATTGGAGAGTGAAGACGTATGATGTAGTAGTAGTAGTAAATCAATGCACAGTCACTTTTCGGCACAAAAGGTCTTTTAAGTGACATTGTAATACGATTAAAACGTTGTAGTCATTTGATGAGATGAAATGATGTACAGATGATGATGTGAGGGTGGGGTGATAGGGCATGGTGGGTTATTGAGAGCGTTTTCCTTCTTTCGCCCGATAAGGGGTTCTGGGCATGTCTAGGGGATCTACCCCCAGACATGTCCAGACGGCCGGAGACTTGAGTTTCGCTGTGCAATTTAATGCTGAAACTCTGTGGCATATGTGAGGTATGATGATAGTACTCGAGTCGAAACAGCTGTCAAATCGTATATTTCAGAATATAATATCTCAATATGATTGTTATCAATCAAATGATGACACCCGTGGTTGATTTAATAAACTTTATTTTTAAAATATAGAAATATAATTAATTTCGCTGACAGCTTCTCGCTTGAGTAGCATAGTATGAATAGCTATTTCAAATATTTTTGCGAGAATTTTGTATCTAGTCCTCTTAAGAAAACTCGTACGACTCCGTCATAATCGTTCGTTTTGTTATTCGTTCGCTCTATTCGTATAGTGTATGTCTACAGTCATGTCGATGCTGTATTAATCTGATGTTTTCCTAGCGGTGAATGTCTGTTGGCTCATTGGTATATCAAAGGTCTAATTAGACGTTTTCAATGCGCTGTCATCCTGCAAAAATGACGTCGCATTCGCCGATAAAACTATTATATTTTGAATTGGTTTAAAATATATTTCATTTATTTACGAATAATTATTTGCGATTCACATAGAAATGAGAAAATATTATAATCTCACAGGCAAAGACCAATGTAAAATTCTATGAGTCTTGGAGAAAAAAAGAATTGTTAAGTTTTTGTCGATTGGAATGATAGTTTATAGACTACACGCCTGCCGGCGATCCAACATGGATGCCACACCACGTGCATAGAAGTTTCCAGAATCACCGCGGAAAATTGTGTTGCCTTAATTTATGTGAATATCAATGAGCTCAGACATCGTATGATGCGCACTTCCTGCACAGTCGTCGGTTTCGAGGACCACGTGTAGACCCGCCGGTCTGAGATCAGTTAAAACTAGGGATCGCTATCGCCACTTAGTGGCAGCTAACTTACCATCACACAGTATAACATATTTTCTGTTTCCACTGCAATAAAACATCTAAAAAGAATGCAATGATTTTGCCCTATTGTCCTAACTTTTAATATAACAGATCAATTAAGACCTTTTATTCATTCAATGTGGATGCAATTGTGTGAAAAATGGCACTATTTCCTAATAAAAACTGCACAAGTCGAGGTATAATTTCGTTCCGTAAAAATATTTTGCATATATATATCGCAAAAAAATATGACGGGTGCTCTCGTGAAATCCACGTCACCTGAATGAGGTGTCAAAACGGTTTAAAAGACTAAAATTGCAAAAAAATTCAAAACGGCAGTGGCGTAATTGGGAAAATAACATTGAAATCCGTTATAATTTATGAAAGTAGACTATTTCGTCTAACATGGATTTTTTAGGCAGGATTTCTGCAAAATCCGCCATTTTGCAAATAATCGAGACCACGTGGGTTTCTAGAAAAATCTATCGATTTTTTCTGTTTTAACCAAAACGCGAAAACCTCTGTTTGTGCATTTTTTCTGACTAGCCTAATGGCATTTAGTGTACATTTTGACCCAAACTCTTACGTACCTTCATAGAATGTTGATTTATTATATGTCCCTTACATATAAAAACTATCCTTTCCGCACTTTGAAAATGCTGTGAATAGAAGGTTGCGTGTCGAATCAAACGTCGTGGGTTACCATTATTAGGTTCTGATGTGATGGTTCACTGTAGAAACTCAGTCGAAATAGATGATTCCTTTAATTCGTTCTTTATTCATTCCATATTCATGCAGGCATTGTCAGATATGTGTGTGCTACTAAGTCTCGTGCGGCAGAAGCGACTATACAGCCACACGGCTGATTGCAGACGACGCAGTTACACGTCTACCTTCCGCGGAGGTCGAGTTCAGAGTGGAAGAGTGCGGCCGGGCCGCACGTGGCGTGAGCCGGGCAGAAGTACTAATTCGTCAATCAGTGCTTCTGTCCGGCTCGAACCCGCTCGCGATAATCTGCAAGTGAGGTCGCCACAGTTTTTTTTATATTGGACCAGCGTCTATAACGCTGGTTCAACATTGATCTAGCACCGGCTGAAAGTCCTGGGAAATATTCTTCTATTCCACATATTACAATACCCACCATGCGCGGAGGTTTAATTTTTGGCCGGTGCTGGGGTAAGCAGAGATGCCAGTGGGTCATGGGAAAAAATCCGGATTTACTTTTTTTGAGATCGAAAAAAGCCATTTTAGGTAAAAAAAGCAATTTTTAGGTCATACAGTATCATTAAAAATCCGAAAAAATCCGGAAATCCGGGAATTCTGGAAAACTGGCATCTCTGGGTGAGGTTTGGCCAGCGTCGTTTATGCTGGAACAATTTTGCGCCAGGTTGTTCCAACCTCTCGTGTCTACTGGATATGCAATTCACTGGGCCAGTGATGGTTCTTTGTTCTACTACACTGGACGGACACCGGCTCAGTGTTTCTTGTGTTTTTTTAATGAACATAATATAATTATGTTTATTTTAATTTCATCATATTTATGCTTTTTTTTACTTTTATTACATGTTTTGCAATAATTATCGTATTGAATAGAATATAACAAAAATTATACAGTGCTCCAAAGTGTTCAAAGGCTTGGAATGTTCAGTGCTGTCTATGGTAATGTGCAGTAACAAGAACTATTGAAGTCATTCGATAAGAGTAGGACATAGTCTCGACTTCGGGTTTCCTTTTGTCGCGATATTGCCATGATTGTGCAGAAAGTGACGTTAAGCAATATTCACTCATTCCCTCACTCGGGGTAGCAGATCACACTCATTACTATGCGCACATCTGCACATGGCGATTCGTGGTATATATAGAACTCAGAATAGTTTATTTGACCTCTTAAGAAAAGTAACAATATGGGTATATAATAGAAAATGTATATGGGCAAAGCCCGCCACTTAAAGTCTTTTCCACAAGCTACATATAAAAAAATCAACTTCTCACTAGACCTATTTTTGCAACTTTATTTTAAAATATAGGAATTATTTTTTCTTGTCCTAAGAAATTGAGATACCAAGTCTAAAACATCAATTTTAATCATTTTTTTAAATGAACAATCAAAAGCACCAAAAAACACACACAGAATACGTTACATTTTTTTATAGTTTAAACATTTCTCAAAATATCTGATATGTATTGAGCATTTTTGTACAAATACTATACAAAATAAAAACATGCAAAATAAAATATATTAATGTAATTAATGCTGCTAAGTGTAAATGGTCCTGATACATTGCAGTATATGAGATATAAAGGTTGTTCCAAATATTGGTGTTTTTTTATTTTAGTTTTTTCCTAATAAGAACAGTAGTAAATACATGTTCAATAACCATTCAATCTTGTTTAAAATCAACCTAGGCAATAAAATAAATTGTGTGTATCATTGTTACCAGACATATTGTATCTACTATTTCACTATACTTCACGAAAGGCGAAAAATCATTATCGGAAATAAAAGTAACGTATTCTGTATTTGTGTGTATAATGGAAGTTATTACACACTGCTACATACAATAATTGATGTGTTTTTTGTGTAAGCACAATTTTGATTATTTTTAAAACGATATATACCGAGTTTCTGTCATTTCGTGCCTGTTGGTTAATATTTCAAATAAAAACGCAAAATACGTTATTAAAATACGTTGCATAACTAACAAAATTCATGTTAATATGATAATGTAATGATATTTATTGTCACTATATCCAGTAAATAGTTGTACTATACAAAGTGTGGGTGTTGTGTACTTTTGCTACGAAACAGAATGCACTATTACAACATTGTTTAGTGAAGAACAAAATACGTTACCAAAATACGTTACCAAAATACGTTTCAAAATGTAACGTATTCAGGACTTCTTTTTCTCTATGCACAATTGTGAAGCTGGGTTCAGTGGCCAGGCTAAAATTTTGCTTGCTGCTTGGTGACATACCTATAGTGAGTAACTAATGGGCCATTTGTTGTTATGTGTACATATCACTAGTCCATGCAACGTATTCTGTTTTCTTAAAAAATAAATAACGTATGCTTGTGTTTATTGATCATTGGAAGATTTGCACTGTTAGTATCACGTAATTTTTTATGTCATATTCTTACGTACTTACGTTAGACTATATATTCACCACACAGCAAGGAACTTTAGTTGATCTTAGAATTGTTGGCAGATAAAAACAACTAACTAACTCAAATGTAACGTATTCTGTTATTTTGTCGCGACATGAACATAAATTCAATTTTGCAAGGGACAATGTACTACTTTTGGGAATTCTCTTTTTTAATACAATCAGTACTATATGTTCGAAAACAATTTTTCTTCCAAAAACTGCACCCACTCATGAACAGTGACCTGTCAAAGACGAAAATTGAGGCTGGCGACATGCCGAAAATGGCTTTTTTATGGCAATCCAGTGGTCAAAAGCACACTTTTTCTTGTCCAGGCTATGTATAACTATACATTTTCTGAAAGGGCTATTATTAAATGATAACACTAGCACACTTTTTCTTGTCCAGGCTATGTATAACTATACATTTTCTGAAAGGGCTATTATTAAATGATAACACTAGTTAAACAAGACTACATAAGTCCAGGAGCTCCCGCTCCGAATTAGAATTTGATTTAAGCAATTTTGTATAGGGTTATTAATGTAGTCCTAGTCTAGGTCAAAAATCAAGACGCAAGACAATTAGGTCTAAGAAGCCCAGTCTAAGAGTAAGATAAGAACTTGACAGTCTGTCAGAGATTGCAAACCTCCATTGAAATTAATGATCCTAATCAGTATCCCAGTAATGGTCTACCTATCTGGCACGGTTTACCTGATATCAGGCCAATCGAGTTAACTAATAGCCGATTTACGGTCATTTTGAATTCGATATAAATTAGTTAAAAACTTAGGGTGCATCCTCCCCCGAAACCTCAAATTTTGTTTTATAGTAATGGACTAACATCTAACACAGTTTGCAAAATATTGGGCATGTGAAAGTAAATAATGGCCGATAGGGGGCCATTTTGAATTTGATCGAGTCAGAATTTTTCAAGATGCAACCTCAGCTGAAATCTCACATTTCATTCTATAGTAATCGTCTAGCTATCTAGCACGGTTTACCAAATATCGGCCATGTGGAAGTGAATAATGGCCTAAAGGCGGACATTTTGAATTTGATCAAGTCAAAATTTTCCAAGATGCATCCTCAGCTGAAATCTCACATTTCATTCCATAGTAATGATCTAGCCATCTAACACGGTTTACCAAATATCAGCAATGTGAAAGTAAATAGTGGCCGATAGGCGGCCATTTTGAATTCGATTGAGTCGAAAGTTTTTAAAAGGTATCCTCTCTCGAAACGTCACATTTTGTTTTATAGTAATGGTCTAGCTATCTAGCACGGTTTACCTGATATCAGGCCTATCGAGGTAAATAATGCTGATTGTCGGCCATTTTGAATTCGTAAGTTTAAAATTTTCAGGGTGCATCCTCCCCCGACAACTCACACTTTGTTCTATAGTAATCAGGTAATGGTCTAGCCATCTAGCACGGTTTACCAAATATCAGCCATGTGAAAATGAATAATGGCCGAAAAGGCGGCTATTTTAAATTTGATCAAGTCAAATTTTTTCAAGATGCATCCTCATCTGAAATCTCACATTTCGTTTTACAGTAATGATCTAGCCATCTAGCACGGTTGACCAAATAACGGCCATGTGAAAGTGAATAATGGCCGATAAACGGCCATTTTGAATTTTATCGAGTCGAATTTTTTCAAGATGCATCCTCTCCTGAAATCACACATTTTGTTTCATAGTAATGGTCTAGCCATCTAGCACGGTTTACCAAATAACGGCCATGTGAAAGTGAATAATGGCCGATTGGCGGCCATTTTGAACTCGGACGAGTTGAATTTTTTCAAAATGCATCCTCTCCTGAAGCCTTACAATTTGTTTTATAGTAATGGTGTAGATAACTTGAGCGGTTTTCATGATATCCCACAGTATCAGGCCTGTCGAGGTGAATAATGGCTGATAGGCGGCCATTTTGAATTTTATCAACTTGAAATTTTTCAAGATGCATCCTCTCCTGAAACCTTACAATTTATTTGATATTAATGGTGTAGCTATCTTGAGCGGTTTTCATGATATTCCGCAATATCAGGCCTGTCGAGGTGAATAATGGCCGATAGGCGGCCATTTTTAATTTTATCGACCTGAAATTTTTTAAGATGCATCCTCTCCTGAAACCTCACAATTTGTTTTATAGTAATGGTGTAGCTATCTTGAGCGGTTTTCATGATATTCCGCAAAATCTTTCAGTCGGATTTACCGATGTTATAAATTAGGTCAAAGTGCTGGGTCAACTTCAAGGTCAAGGTCCAAAAACCTGAAAAGGCACAACTAGGGACCTTAGAGAACATGTATGTGCAATATGACTGTCATCGGCCCATTACTTTTCGAGATCTGCTCCGGAAACGAAGTGCGCGTCAAAACGTCTAAATAGGTCATAGTTCTGAACCAGAAGTAGGTCAAAGTTCAAATACCCCTAAAGGCACAACTAGACCCCCTAGGGGTGTTGTGTGTAAAATTTGAAGACGATCGGACAAGTACTTTCAGAGATATGCTCCGGAAACGAATTGTTTACGGACGGCCCAACGGCCCAACGCCGTAACATCATCATTTTCTCCTCTGCGACCTTGCGTATTGAATTCAGATTGAAAATATTTTAACCTGTCCATTATCCACCTGGAAGTAACCCACATACCAAAAATTGTTATCCTGGCTTATTTTCTTCCAAAGGTATAGGCAAAAGAAGAGGCCAAAAAAAAGGAGGTAGAATCCATAGCTCCCTCCGTCTCACCTACGGTGACGGCGGGAGCTATCAAAGGTGGATGTCACTACAAACAAGAACACTGCTGGGGTCACATGATTCCTGAAGTGGCGGGCTTTGCCCATATATGACGAAAGCACTGATATATATTATTTTACCAAATCAATGTTATAAGAAGAATAAATACGTAGGCCTGCTATAATGGACATAATCACATAATGAAAAACATTTTTATGAGTAGAATATGCTATAGCCATCGAGTCAAATGCATACATATGCACATATGTATGTCTGTATATATACATATATATGCATATACAGACACACGCGATATTGCCATGATTGTGCAGAAAGTGTTTAAGTGAAAGTGATTAAGAGTAGACCATAGGCCCACCCCTCCCCTCTCGCACATATGCAATGGTATATGACCTGGAGGGGATAGTGGAGAGTAAGCTATAATACAGTTTAAATTATAAGGGTTTCTGATAAGATAAGGACGTCCGTTTCAGTTAGCATTTTTGCTGCAAAAAATTAAATATAAATACCGAATGAAAATGGATTACAGTTCATAGAAAGATCTGCGGAAGTAATCAAATAATAACGAAATGTAGAAAATTAGAGCACGAACTGTAGAGTAGGCCTACGAACCATAGACAAATTGAGCGCGAACAGTAAAATTGGTCTATTAGAGCGCGAAAGGTAACACATATTATCACATTGCGAACATAGAAATAACAGAAGAACGGTGATATTTCTTTTTGGGGCTTTCAAAGCAATGCTTCATCATTCTAGGCGAATGCTTGTTAACATCATCAGACCGAATGTCGTTCAACACAGTGCTAACGATGCAAAGAACGAAACACCGATATACCGGTACGCTGATTTAATGTTCTATATCGTCGTCCTACATTAGACTAGCTACCGATAATACTGTCTTCAGTTCCATCATCATCGCCATGTGCTCACTGTTGATTGTTGTACGCTGTTATGCGGGCATGCGATGTGAAATGTTAAAAATCTGTTAACATAGCCTACTCAGACTACAGCCATGGCAAAAATAAAGGGACCATTTCGAAATATTTCTACAATTCTTAGTACAAAATTAATAAAGCCCACATAAAGCGGTCGAAATTAGTATAAAATTAAGCGCAAATGAACATCCCACAATCACTCTACACATTCACACAAGCAATGGCTAGTATTGACGTAGAAGCTATTGTTGCCGAGTTGCCACTCGATTTCGAACACACAGGGCTGCATGAAGAGCAGATAAAAAAATATTAGTAGTCTCTTGGAAAAAAGTAGCGTAGTCAGAAAGTTAATTTTTCCAGGGCAGAATTGAATAACTGCAGCCTCTATGAAGACTCAACAACAATCATACATGTGTTTGCATAGCAGCAATGGCAATGCCATAGTCCATTGCCACCGCCGAACTAACGTTGTGTGTTACAACAACACTGATTCAATGTTGGCCTGGTATAAACTGCGCTGACCCAACATGAACTTTTCAACTTTTCAACGCTGAAATAGACGTCAGATTCTGACGTGTCTAAATTAAAATGGTTCCCGTGCTCGAAGGATTGAATCCGTGTCTGAATGGATGAGCTGAGAAAGTCGGCACTTGTTGTGATCCTATAAAGGTATACTGTGTTTATATCGCGTGCATGAACACGGTGACTGAACACGGTGACTAAAATACAGTATTCATTTGAAATAATATTATTATACATTAATCAAAATGTTTTAATGTCACATTATTGACAATTTAAACACGCGAAAATTACAGATAAACAGTAATTTTCATATAATTAACCAAATGTTGTCAATTTATAGATGGTTAATATTTCCATCGAGTGGCAAGAAGCTGAAATCACATGCATATGTATATAATAACTTACAAGATATACCTTATCTGGCCAGGCGAAGACATCTCTCTTGAATGTATAGGCTATAGCAAATGTGTACTTCATCCCTGCTCTAGCTGTCATTGGCAGAAAGACACTTTTTTTCCTGAGAACATAGCCAAGATGGCCCTACAAATGACCTATTAGAATGTGTTCTTATATATGTTGTGTTACAGCTAGTAACCCATTCGTTCTGATACTTAGAATGTGATACGGCTATTCTATGCTATCATTTGTTTTATAGTGTTTAAAATGGCAACAATGTTAAAATAAAAAACTGCAAAAATGACATCAGCTTGAAAAATTCTGGCAACCAAGACAATGAAAAATCCTTGGACTGCGAGTCCAATTAAAAGTCCACCGATTTAGCAATCTAACGCATTCCAGATTCACCAACATCGTTGGATTTTATAACGGGCTTGTTGACAACAAACTCTTGTGCTGGGTCTCATGGTCAAGATCATCTTCTCACCTCTTTATTAATGCAATTACATCATGGTCATAACATACTCACAGACAATAGTCAGTCCTTACTCTATGGTGGTTCGCGCATCTCTCCCAGAGCTCTCTCGCTCTTTGTCTCTGGCTTTCTCTATGTTATAAATTCTGCGCCTGCGCACTTGCAGACTTCTCCGAGTATAACATAAAATAACTGTGCCATCCTCTAGCCTTGTTCACACTAGTAGCTCAGCTAACAAGAGACACTGAGCCAATGCTAGCCCAATGTTGGTCCGACGTCTTGGACAGTGGACCAACCACAAAACAGCATTATTTGGTCTAGCTGCTCACAATCATCTCTGCCACCTTTCTACCTCTGAAGGTGGGGTCTCAGAGATACGTTTGCATGACCACTATCGACCCTTTTATTTGAATCTAATTACTACTCACAACTATATACTCAATTAAATAATAAAGATTACATAATATATGTATTATCAGTGGGCAGACTTGTAGCTTCCGACGACACGTTGTAGACCTTGGTCATGGCCTTCCATTCGTGCACTGGATCCACAAATGTCTGTTTGGCAGAACATCCTCGCTATCACTGCTATAATAAGGTATGTTCGCACCTGTCCTAGTGGCAACGCTGGCACAACGCCGGCCCAATGCACTCTGGCATTAATGACCCAACGTCGGCCCAACCTAATACATAAATACAATGGTTTAATAATAACTGTTTCCGTTATACATTCAGCTAATATAACCCACTGCTCAACTCAAATAATTCAACTGCATTCTAAAACTATTATTACTGTTACTACAGGTTAATAGTTTACAAGCTGATTGTGGGAGGGGGGGGGGGGTGGGGGGGGGGGGTTATAAACATGCAACCCTCTCACAGATAAAAAATGAAGACAAATGCTGGACATTAATCGTTTGTTGTTTGGATAATTTATGCGCATATTATTCAATATGGAATAAATTCGTTACTTTAATTATGTATCCCCTCTACAGAGAGGGAGAGACATGTAGCTTTACTTCTCACTGCTCATTTTTCTGTCCGATGTCCGTGCGTTCATCTATCCTGCAGGCGTTCAAACACGAGACGTTGACCTAATGTCGGGCTTTTGTTGGCCCACCGTCTACGACGCTGAGCCCAGTATTGGGTTACTGTGTCGTGTTTGACGCCACGCTAAATGTGGGCCAGAGTCATAGACGGCGGGCCAACATTAACTCAGGCCCAATATCGCATTCGGTTGAAGGTATATTCATTGAAAGAAAGATGGTATATGGGTGTATTATGCTGAGCTCGACGGTCCGCTTGACCCTCTGATTACCAGGGATAATAATTAAAATACATATATCCAATAATATTTCAGTGACGGGCCAGCGTCGCGAACGGTGGCCCAGCATTGAAACAACATTGGGTTTTTGATATAAACGATTTAAAAATTAAAATAACAGTTGTAATTAATGAATTAATGCAGTTTTAGGCCAAATGTGTGCACATATAGGCTAAACTGGGCCAAGAGAACATCCTGGGGATGGTGAGATGAATGATATGACAGTGGAGGAGAGAGAGGAGAAAGAGAGAACGGTTAGTCAAAGTACAAAGTCGCAAATAGTCGCAGACCATCGCAAACCGTCGCAAACGATCTCAAACGGTCGCAAACGATCGCAAATGGTCGCCAACCGTCGCAAAGGATCGCAAATGGTCGCAAACGATCGAAAGCGGTCGCAAACGATCGCAAATGGTCACAAACCGTCGCAAACGATCGCAAATGGTCGCAAACGGTCGCAAACGATCGCAAATGGTCGCAAACAATCGCAAACGATCGCAAATAGTCGCAAACCGTCGCAAACGATCGCAATTGGTCGCAAACGATCGCAAATGGTCGCAAAAATTCGCAAATTATCGCAGACGGTCGCAAGCGATCGCAAACGATCGCAAATGGTCGCAAACGGTCGCAATCGATCGCAAATGGTCTCAAACGATCGCAAACGGTCGCAAATGGTCGCAAACGATCGCAAACCGTCGCAAACGACCACAAATGGTCGCAAACCGTCGCAAACGATCGCAAATGGTCGCAAACGGTTGCAAACGATTGCAAATGGTCACAAACGAAGTACTCATTAGGATGATTGCCTACTGGCCAGGACCGTCGACGCTGGCCCAACATTTAACAGACATTGGGTCGGTGTCGGCTTGTAATCGCCGCCAGACCAGCTGCTATTCCAAGCAAACACAAAACATTTGTATAACAGTTGTACAACGCCGGCCCAACGTCTTCGACGCATTGTACAAATGTTATACAAATGTTTTGTGTTTCCTGGGTTGAACGCAGCCCAGCAAACATGAGGCGTTGAACCAGTGCTGGATTGATGCTGGGCCAGCGTCGCAGACGGTGGGCCAGCATTGAACCAGCATTTGGTCGACGTCATGTTTGCTGGGTGTGTAGAACAAAAAAAAGCACCAAGACGGAATAATAAATTCCGCTTAATACATAGTCGCTACTGTCCACAGGAGCCATTTAATAACATTAATTACAAAAGCCATTGACACTACATCTATTAGCTATCAACATTTATGGCTATGCTAGAGGGGAGACATCTCCAGTTTTTTGTCCTAAAAAAACTAGACCCTTCTAGTTATTTATTTATTTTGAAGCGTAAAATGCCAAAATGGACGGTTGTGAAATATTGACCCATATAGGCCTACTGTGAAGTCGCTCGGCTGTAACAGTCTGTTGGTTGCTGTAATGTGGGATAAAGTTCTGATCAGTTGCTTTTCATTGTATACCGATTTCTACCGATTTATGTGGGCTGTATTAATTTTGTCCACAGATTTGTAGAAATATTTCGACATGGATTGGTCCATTTATTTTTGCCATGGCTGTAGTCTAAGTATATTGGCAGATTTTTAGCATTCACAAAGCATACCTGCATAACAGCGTACAACAATCAACAGTGAACACATGGCAATAATCGTGGTACAGAAGACAGTATTATCGGTAGTTGGTCTAATGTATTTGAATATTCTATTTTCGGCGCTGAAATCGGTAACCTGACAATTAGCTGACATACAGGGGATACGCCAGGTATGTTTTATTTTGCTATTGTATTAGTCCTTGTATGATTTTAATGGCGTCAAAATCCAGCCACGGGTTTGTTCAGTCACTCTTTGAAGTTTCCTTGACTGTAGTGGAATACCACTCTCAGTCCTACTGGGCTAACTTGAGTATAAGTAAAGGTATAATGGCAATAACCACTGTATGGTCAAAAAAGCTGGTATTAAAAAGCATCAATTAAAGGATTCTGATAACTATCAGGCCTACTATAGGCGTGCGTGATGTTGCTCGCAGAAGTTTCAGCAATAACACATATATTGTCATGTAGGTTACCTAAACCGGCGATACAACATTTGTCTACCTGTGTAGAATTGTTCTCAGGAATCTCTAGATACAGAATTTGATTGATGACATGATTGCCGGAAATGGGGGCGGGCTGAGAATTTGACACTTTTGTACACCTACCCAATTTTTAGAGAAAATATTCGCTTAAAAATGATTTTCGCGTCATTCTCACTCTATCGCAATGTTGGGCCAGTTAAATCAAATATTGATGTATTTAGTTTTTTTCTATCCATCAGGTCCTATATTAATCTGTGGAGATGAAATAGTAGCAAAAAACATAATTTTGCAGTAGCATTCCACCTCGAAGAGCTATTTTGAATATTGTAGATATGTCGCATAATGCATTTTTTTCAAAATTTGTCAATTTTTTCTCCATTTTTTGCAGATAGTTTATGACAACAGGTTCGTTTATGCACGAAAGACTCCATGAGCGGTACCATTTGGTTCAGATACATCCCTAAAATCAGAATTAGGTTACCAATGCTTGATTTTTCGAGTAATTTCAAAATGGCCGCCGTAAAATCCATGATTTCTCCTGAAATGTATTATCAAACATGGTTTTCTTAAATTTTACATCACAATCACAGTTTTGTTATCTAATCTTACATTTTAATGCTCGCTTAAGTATTTACAAATGCTGTAATGTGATATTTACGACCGAATCGAAGATGGCCGCCAGAAAATGCTCAAAATTTCACTTTTTTTCGAATAGTTTATGAGCACAGGCTCTAATGGTGTACGATGACCTCCATGAGCGGTATCATTTCATTAAAAGACACGTACCCATGAACAAAAATCAGGTGATTAATGCTTGATGTGCTGAATAATTAATAATTATGGCCCATTTCAAAATGGTTGTTGTGAAATCAATTACCGGTAATTCTCGTAAAATGCATTATTGAACATATTTGTTACACTGTTATCTCAGAGACACGATTTAGGTGTCTAATCTTACTTTTTAATCCTCACCATGTCCGATAAAAGTGTAATAACATGGGAAAAAAAGTAAAACATGGCTAAGAAATTCAAGATGGCCGCCGCAACATTGTCAAAATTTCGCACCATTTTATAAATAATTTATTTTTGAGCACACGCTCTATTCTATATCTGTATGAAAACCTCCATGGGAGGTATTATTTATTTCCGAGTCGTCCTATGAGTCAAGATCAGATTATTAATGCTTGATTTGTTAAGTAATTAATAATTATGGCCGATTAAAAAATGGCCGCCCATGAAATCAATGAATACTCCTAAAATGCTTTATTGAATATGTTGTGCATGATATAATTGTCATCTCACAAACACGGTCTTGGTATTTAATTTTGCATTTTAATTTCAGTGAATCCACTAAAAGTAATGTTAAGTGCTTTAAGATGACAAGAAAATATGCGTTTGTTCATTTTTGGCCCCGGTGACCTTAAGTCTTGTCTTCTAAAAAAATGAACATTCAGTTCCCTTTAGTTATTGTAATTGTTATTACGTAATAATCATTATAGAAACACTGTTGTGGTGTTTACTCCAGAGATCACAGCCACCTTAAAAGTTATCTCAGCCCCTACAATGGTGATATTGGCCACTAACAAGCTGGTGTCAGCCAGTGACAAAGTTATTTAAGCCACTACAAAAGTGATCTTGACCACCGAAGAAGTAATTACAACCACTTTAAAAGTTATCTCAGCCACTACAAAAGTGATCTTGGCCACTAAAGAAGCGATTTCACACACTTTGAAAAATGATCTAAGCCACTACAAAAGTGATCTTGACGATTAAAGCAGCCCCTTGGGATGACATCAATTTTCGTTTTTAGTTCCGTACTGAAGTAGTGTATCCCACGGATCATGTTTTTATTTTTTTCAGAATTTTCATATTTTTACAAATACTTTTAATCAACATTTCTATGAAACCAGAAGTAACCCAAACAAACTATTTGTATACCTGAAGGACGAATGAATGTTTTCACAGCATTGGGCCACATGGTGATGGCATCGGCCCAGCGTTGGGTAGACAATCAGTACTGCAGGTGTGTCCTCCCGTGTCCTGACTATGAGACACCAATTAGTTTGATCTTACCGTCTGATACGTGGGAATATGTGATCTAAAGTGCTGAATATTGCTGACTTGTTTTGTTTACATGGCAATATACGACCTGGAAATACAACTATTTCACTCTTTTTCAGTGCTTTAAAATTGTTTTTTGACTTTTTCGTATTTTCAGTTAAGATCAGTAGGCTATATAGCTTCATATAAATTAAATTTTCAAAATTGACAACATTGAAAATGTCTCATCCCAAGGGGTCCCTTTAAATAAGTGATCACATCCACTTTAAATGTTATCTCGGCCACTACACAAGTTATCATGACCACTGAAGAAGTAATGATAGCCACTTTAAAAATTATGTCGGCCACTACAAAGGTGATTTTGGTCACTAACAAACTGGTGACAGCCACTGAAAAAATTAGCTTAGCCATCACAGAGTGATCTTGGCCACTAAAGAAGGGATCAGAGCCACTTTAAAAAATATCTAAACCACTACAAAAGTTATCTTGACCACTGAAGAAGTGATTACAACCATTCTAAAAGTTATCTCAGCCATGACAAAAGTGATCTTGACAACCGAAAAAGTGATTACAACCATTTAAAGTTATCTCAGCCACTACCAAAGTGAGCTTGGTCAGTGAAGAAGTGATAACAGCCACTTTGCAAATTATGTCAGCCACTACGAAGTGATTTTGGCCACTGAATAAGTGACCACAGGCACTTTAAAAATTATCTAAACCATTACAAAAGTGATCTTGACCACTGATGAAGTGATCACAACCATTCTAAAAGTTATCTCAGCCACTACAAAAGTGATCTTGCTCATTGAAGAAGTGATCACATTGATTTTAAAAGTTATCTCAGCAACTACAAAAGTGATCTTGGCCAGTGAAAAAGTGATTACTGCCACCTTGAAAATTATGTAAGCCACTACAAAAGTGATCTTTGTTACTGTAGTATATTTTTAACACCAGATCAAAATTCCCGATTACTTATTATGGACATGCATGTCGAAAATAAGAAATACGGGAATTTCGTCTCTATATCTCGCTTAACGGGTAAATGCGCAGCACAAAAATTTTAAAAAACTTTTGTAGTTCTAGTCTATGGATATGTTTACATCATATGGTCATATCAAGAAACCAAAAGAAAATGGAGTCGATGTTTAATAATGCATTTATTTAACGGCGGTCATTTTGAAATTGGCCATAATGAATAATTACTTGACAAATAAAGAATTAATCATCTGATTTTGGCTTAATATATGCCTCTGGACCAAATAATACCGCTCATTGAGGTTTTCGTACAGAACAGAACGTGTGCTCATTAACTATTTTCAAAAAATTCGAAAATATTATTTGCCATTTTTATGGCGGCCATCTTGGATTGGTTCTTAAATTATAACATATTCTAGTACTTAAACATGTTAAAATATACATAGATATATTCAGTGGATTCATTCAGCAAATATAAGAATAAACACAAAAACTGTGTTTCTGAGATAAAAATTAAGCAAACCATGTTGAATTATGCATATGAAGATTAAGAATTGATTTCACGGTGGCCATTTTAAAATCGGCCATGTTGATTAATTACTCTACAAATCAAGCACTAATCACATGATCTTCACACGAGGGTTGTCTCTGAATCAAATGACACCGATCGTCGGGATTTTCTTACATGATAAAACGTATGCTTCTAAAATATTTGCAAGAAAATGTAAAATTTTGAACATTTTCTTGCTCATGTCTGGCAGCCATCTTGGATTGAGTCTTAAATATCACATTCCAGCATTCGTAAATACTATTCGTAAATACTAAACGAACAATAAAATGTAAGATTAGACACTCAAACCGTGCTTGTGATGCGAAATTTAAGAAAACCATGATCAATAATACATTTCGGGCAAAACCATAGATTTTACGGCGGCCATTTTGCAATCGGCCATAATGATCAATTACTCGACGAATCAAGCTTTGGTAACCTAATTCAGACTTAAGAGATGTATCTGAACCAAATGGTACCGCTCATGGAAACTTTCGTTCAGAAACGAACCTGTTGTCATAAACTAGACGCGAAAAAGAAAAATAAATGAAAATTTTGACATATTTACAATATCTAAAATAGCTCTTAGAGGTAGGATGCTAGTGCAAAATTATATTATTTTTTACTATTTTATCTCCACAGATATATGACCTGATCAATAGAAAAAACTAAATCCAACATTTAAATGGCCCAACATTATAATAGAATGAGAATAACGCGAAAATTGTATTTTAGCGAATATTCCCTCTAAAAATCGGGTAGGTGTACAAAAATGTCAAATTCTCAGCCCGCCCCCGGCAATGTCATCAACCAGATTCTGTAGGCTATCTAGAGACCCTTGGGAGCAATTCTAGACATGTGGACAAATGTTGTACCGCCGGTTTAGGTAACTCCTTAAATATGGCTCTTTTTTTGGTGTCTGCTGCTGTACAACGTTGTCTCCAAAGAAAAAAACAGATATGCGGCACAGAACGGACACAATGCAACGGGGTGAAATTCCCAGAGCTCGAGTCTCCATGACATTTTGTATTATGAATCGGCACAACGATCTGTCAAAGCTGGATCAACGTTTTCGACATTGATTCAGCATTGGCCTATCTCTGGTCTGCGTGTTTGGCAATCTACAGTGCTTTGTTGGGTGCTCCGTTGTGGAGTGATCCATGCAGGGGAAACACGTGAGGGAAGAATAACGAGTTAGAGCTGATGACACCCAGCTCTCACAGCAGCATCATCCCTCCGTGTGATCCATGCGGACGTCAGGGGCGGGGGGCCCACACACACCAGTTGTCAGTCTGCGCTGTGGTTCTGTACAGAGAAGTCAGACGCAGATAGGGCTGCAGCTTGCACGAACAACCCCACAAGGCACGGACAACTCCACAAGGCGGAGTCTGCAGACAAACCTGCAGGTCACAACGCCCTGCTCAAAAAGGTGACACGGTCCACTCTGTGGCTGACTGACTGGTCCCATCAGCTTGCAGAGACTGACCAGTTGACTGGACATGCTGCAGCTGTCTGCTCTCCGCCGCGCGATGTGTTTTAAAGCGTCTTCCAGATAGAGCATCTCCTCCTGTTCTTGCAGTCTAGATTAGCTGCTGGATTAGTGGCCGCGATCACAAAAAGCTTTGTCTGGAGGGCCGCAACATTTTCTGTGACAGCCTCGTGGCTAGTAATGGCAGGCTTCAGCAGACCCCTCTGGACAATGGTCAGCATGACGTTGACCATGCTGCTCTTGCTGCAGATATGGGAGCCGGCATCCGGTGAGACATTACCCACCCCTAATAGACCTGGGGGTATTGGCGATGACCCCCCAAGGCCAGACACAGGCAGAGGCCGACCAGGTCCTAGGCCCGACCAGGGGTGAGTAGTTATTACATACTTACATTTTGTTCCCTTGGAGCTAAAGTGTCCCATCTACCACTCAAATGAGTTGAAAATAAGACATTTAAGCACCGACATGATCCTCGACATTATGATACACATATCAAGTAGTGTTATAAAATTATGCACAAATAAAAAAAAACATTAATGTCTTTCTTTAAAATAATAGGTTACTTCTATGAATATCGTCAACTGGGGTAGCTTTGAACGGGGGGGGGGGGGTGTAACTTTGAACACCAATTTTGCAAAAGATTAAATTCTACTATCTGTCAACCTAGTAAAATAATGTATATCTAATAACAAATATGCCCTAATACACTATAACCTTATATGTAATTATATTGCATTAAATTAACCATGATCAGCCTTTTGATCATCTTCACAACGAATTTACAAATGGCGGTCATTTTGGTACAGCAATATGAATGCCGCAAAGTTTTATTCTACGTGAATAAGTACAGTGCTCATTATTGTTTCTATGGTGACAAAATGTAGGATATATGCTCTTGTGACAAAGTGTATATGTAGTATTTTTTTCTAATTCAAATCCATATTCTTGGGCTTGATAAAACCAAAAATCATAAAGTGTGGAGGGGTGACTTTGAACATGTTCAAAGTTCCTCACATACTTTTTCTTTGGGAGGCTTAAACCTATTTATAATGTGAAATACCCATGTAATTTCGGCATCGAAGGGGAAATAAACAAAAAGCTACTACTATATCATGAACGCTACTATTATAACATGAACGCTTTTGAAGTGAATTATTTGTTATTTTGATGTTCAAAGTTACCCCATACATAATGTAGGCTACAACCATTTCCCCAAAAAATAAGAAAAAAATAATACAAATATAAATCTATCTGATGGATTGAAAATAATCCTTTCCATTTTCCCTTTGCATCCAATAATATAGGCCTAAGTAATTGTTAAATCAAATAAGACATTTAGAATCAACCCTTCATTTCGGTGTTCAAAGTTACCCCTAACATGTGCAACAGTCCTCTCATGGTTTTTCACTGACAGCCAGCGAGCTACGCTAGAGACGGAATTTCTGTCTAAGTTACCCCTCACTAGTGGTAACATTTAACACAATACCATTTGTTGAAAAAGTACCTGTTCGCTCATGTCAGATATCAACTATTTCACCCTTATATTATAGCCTATACAAAAAGGCACATTTCTTCCCCAAATTCCTATGCAGGTGAATGTCTTGAATATTTCAGCATTTTCTGGCAATTTATGAATAACTCCAAAAAGTGTTCAAAGTTACCCCAGTTGACGGTAGTTTTATGCTATTTAGTATTCAAAACCAACAAGAATACATAAGATAATTTTATCTAATTAGGCCTATGCCATAGGCCTACAGCAACTAGCCTACATGTAGCCTAGGTCTAATCGTTCAACAATAATTAGACGTTTACAATGTAGATCTATTTACATATTGTAAATACATTGTAAACTAATCATTGTAAATTACAATTAGTTGATACAGTACAAAATCATACATCTACCTGGATAGGCCTACCCCTTTACGCCTTATTAGCTTATCTCATATTAATGAAGTGCTATCAGCCTCCGCCGGTGCTCGATGCGCTAGCAGAGACGTTGTGCATAAGGCTAACATTAATAGAGACAGACTTGGGCCTACATATTCTGTCCTTCAAACAGAAATGACAAAAGCAATAGGCTACGAGCCCCAATTATACGCCTATGGCATACTATGCAAAAACATCAGCCCTCCGCCTGCGGTAGGCCTAATTGTTTCGAGGGCTGGTACATTATATCAGTAAACATGAATCAATAACATCTGTTATGTCTGTTATACATGCGTGGTGTAGATCAACATTTGACCCATTTTACTCACATTTTACTCACAGGAAATGGTAAATCATCTTAGAAAGGCCAATAGCCAGGGGCGTGCATGGCTTTCCGATAGACCCCCCCCCCCCTATGTGAAATCATAAAAAATCTTCCACTTTCTTAGAAATAAAAATTATGTCTACAAAATTGCGGGAAACCCCAACTACGTTGTTGATGTGGGGGCTAAAGGGACTGGTCCAGGATAAAATCATCAAAAGAATCGGTGATTTTATTTTGGCTTCTTAATATGACCATATATCATGTAAGCATGTCCATAGACTAGAACTGCAAAAGTCTTTTAATTTTTCTGCTGCGCATTCACCAGTTAGGCTAGATATAGAGACGAAACTCCCGTATTTCCTATTTTTGACATGGTCAATAATTAGAAATCGGAGATGTCGTCTCTATAGGCCTATCTAGTCTAACTGGTGAATGCGCAGCACAAAAATTAAAAAACTTGTGCAGTTCTAGTCTATGCCATGGACATGTTTACATCATAATTATGGTCCATTGATTCTGTAGTCTACACGTCAATGATATGGTCATAGACTAGGCCTATTAAGAAGCCAAAATAAAATCACCGATTTTTTTATGATTTCAGGCTGGGCCAGTCCCTTTAATGTGAATCCGACCATAATAATGCCGAGCGAAGGGAGTGGAATTTTTTTCAAGGGCCATCAAATATTTATTTACAACAATCCACATGTCCCTCAGACAATTAGGCTAGGCTACGTTATTTATTTTATGAAAATTCAGTCTCAAAATATTTATTTCAAAAATACTCCAACCCCCCCCCCCCTCGCTAAACTATTAGCTGATTTATTAGATTAGCTAGTAGTCTAGCTATAGCCTATAAAAAAAAGGCTAGGGTATAGGCTAGGGCCTGCATGTGCGTAATTGATGGACTATGGTTTAACGTTAGGCCTAAACTAAAGCCTAGTCTGTATTCTAAATATTAGGCCTATAAAGCTAGCTGTTATCTAGTCTAACGTTAGACATTATAGTCTGTACCGGTAGGCCTATTAATAGTCTAGTTTAGTTTTACATAATTAGAGCATAGTCTAGATGTAGGCCTCTAGGCGTAGACTATTTTCATTTTGAAAGCTTGCCAACTCCAGTAGAACACAGTCATCGGGCAGACTGACGCTGAGTGTGAATATCGATGATTTATGACATACATGTATGGGTTACCTTGGTAGCACAATGAATTGTGTTTGTAGGTATAGATAAACAGCCAAGATAAACGGCCATGTCACCAACTTCATCACTTCATTGAGTGTTCATGAATCCCCCCCCCCCCCCAGTGCTACATTGGTGACGTCACAATTTTAATGGGGAGTCACTGTAGGCCCCTATATTATGCCTATTATTCAGTCTTGTGACGTCACACTACGGAAGTTTCATAGTGCCCATGCATGCTCTCTTAACATGTATGTAATCCCTGGTAATATTTATGTGGAGCAGTTTCTATGAACACATGTCGCTTAACTGGTAAATGAGCAACACAAACATTAAACAAACTTTGGCAGTTCTACTCTATGGACATGTTTACATCATAATTATGGTTATATTAAGAAGACAACATAGAATTACCGATTTTTTTTATGATTTTAGCCTGATTGTGTCGCTTTAATACTGTGTCTGAAAAGAAAACAACCTTTCGCCACTCCGTAGGCCTACTGCACTATGTCAATTACTCATACAATTATAAATCACATTAAAATACAAGCATATACAAAATAATTTTTAATTTGGCGGATAGATATAATGCACAATAAATATCAAATACCAGAATCAGGTATCAGAAGTCACATCATTAAATCGTATGAAAATATATATTGAAAAAAAGCCACAGCCTACAATAAGTGTGGCAACGCAATAACTTGAAATTATAATGGCATTACCATGACTACCTGACATAAAACTATGATATCCTGCATTTAACATTACACTGAGCATATCAACATTGTTACAATTCTTTTAAATGAAAAAGGTGCAGCATGAGTCCCTAATGTTTCATTTGTGTCCATTTCAGACCATTTGGCGCCATGATTTCAAATTCCCGAAATGAATAATTAAATCAACTGAGCATCTATGATAAATTATTTCGAGTGTGTATCATAAACTATTTTATCAATTGCGGTGTCATCCATTTGGTTTGAAACTTGCTTAAACTGTCCTAGTTAATATACGTATACACTTATATATCGTCCCCTTGGAGTTAGAAGGTGCTAAACTGACATTTTACAAAGTGACAGTTTAGCACCTTCTAACTCCAAGGGGACGATATATAATACGTCAAAGCATTAGTGATAGGACCTCCATTGGGATACGGGAATTATGTAAGTGAATCCAAAAAGGCCATGAGTCAGCGGTAAAATATGGATAAGATATTGAATAAGTTATACCATCTTTAAATTATTAAAATAACTTGAAAAATTGATTCCTCTCCTCATTAATAGTATACGTACATACTTCCATTATGATGTTGCATTTTGACTAAGTGTGTACAAATTACTTTGTAATGGCAAATCATGAAATGAAAATGTCATATTTTAATACCGTGATAGTAGTTTGAGAATTATGGCTTAATGTCACTTTTCGGTCGGTACAGTCATTTACGAGACTTTGTAATACTAAACAATGACATCTGTACATGAAAAATGAATGATATAAAGATGATGACATGCGGGTGGGATGATTGAGCATGGTGGGTTATTGAGAGTGGTTTCCTTCACCAGTTGCTGTTCACCATGAACAACAATCACAATTACAAAACTCGTAATTCGTAATGCGACGTATACATTATATGGTAAAGCGTTCCATATGGGAACTATTCTATTCAAAAAAATTACGTTCGTGTGACACAAGGATGGTCCCATCCAGAATCATTCGAGTTACGAGTTGATCATCCACCATCAGAGGGAAAATCATCAACATCATACCTGCCATATAAACACTTTATACCTGCCATATAAACACTTTATACCTGCCATATAAACACATTATACCTGCCATATAAACATTTCCAATATCATTATATTCCCGACACATTTAGTTAAATAAAGAATGCTCGTCATTAGTACACAATCTTTTCATCTAGGCCTACTTCAACATAATTGAAAACATATCAGGTCATTGACCTCTAAATTGTCTCTATATTTTTATGACTACACCCTATTAAGTTGGCGTCCAAAATATTTCGCGAAATTGGCCGCTGGCGATCTTAGCGTCCATAAAATTTAGCGAGCACGAGTCTGGAAGCAGGTCATTTCACAACAGGAGCGTTATACATAAGTAATTAACGACCATTAATATGAGGGATAAAATGCCCAGTCACTTACAATGTCATCTATATAATTAATCCAAGGAAGTGAACTGGTTATTGTATCACTTAAGTAGCGTATCTCTTCTACTCTCTGTCATTATCATTCATTTAATAATTGAACAAAAAACGGGTTTTTTGATTTAGTAAAGTAAAGGAAATTATATAACATTTAATAACATTGAAATCAAATTGCCACAATTGTGACCATTTGTACATTGAATCTTCACCAGAGGGAAGGTTAGGCCTAAAAAAAAATATTGTTTGTTTCCGATTTCCGACCGACCCTATCAAAACATGTGCGACCCAAATTTATTTTATGGCTTTTTTTTTTTTTAGGAAACCTATCAGTTAAGAGATGAGTTACTGGCTGTAGTCAAAGTAACTAAAAAAGCGTTACGAAAAGTAGAGGGTGGGGTCAAAAAGCTTCCAAAAAAAACAGAAAATCGTTACGTAATGTACAAATAAGATATGCATGGGAGTGAATTTGGCGCCAAATAAAATAAAAAATAATTCTTACCTACCGATCGGTTGAAGTGACAAAAAATAAAATAAAAAATAAAATAAATTTGCTACCTACCCACTGGTTAAAATGACAACAAATCGGAAACAAACATATATATATTTTTTTGGCCTTAGTGTTATACATGATTTTCTGATAAGAATTTGCTAAAAACATTTACAGTCATCAGCAAATAGTGCGACTTTACTAAATCTTGTGCAAAGTGGCAAATTGTTTATGTATAGAATAAAAACGTATAATGATAAAGGGGTATAGATATTGCAGATATTGCCAGTATAGATATTGCAGAACACCTAAAATGACTGGTAGCTACCCTTAAAACCATACAATTTATTTTTGTGTAATATACATTTTAAGGCGAATTTTATGAACGGTTAGGGCGGGGGCATCGGTGTTGCCTCTCTCTGGTTCCGCCACTGGCAAACATGATGAATTTGACGTGGTTCAAAATTAAGCGCATGTATACACCATGAGGTTGAACAAATTTAAACACGTTTAGATTGCAAGATGTTTTTTTTTCATTTTTCAATGTTGATATAGTTATGCCATGTACCATACACGGTACAAAGTACTAACGTTCCTCAGGCAAAATGATAGCAATTACGTGCAGGAGTAATTTGTTTCTATATCCTGTCGCTACAAATGAAGCCAGATATCACTGCCCAGTATTGTTCAGTCATCACATTATAGGCCTAAATAAATACACATTAGACAGATTTGTATTTATCAAAATTTGACAAGATTCGTTTGCCTGCCAAATATTTGTGCCACATACCAAAATGTGATGACCAATGAAATATTTGCATAATGTACAATTATTATCACTATTGGGCCTATTTTGAAACTTTACAGTGACAGAGAAATAGCGGTGGCTCTCTTCGTAACGATGCGACACATGTTAGATGAGGTGTTTGAATGATTCACTGTTTTCTTTCCATTGACACCCTAAGTGACCCTCGTGTCAGCCAGAGCCGAAGCTTACTGAATAATGTATGGACAAACAAGATCAACATGGTCATATGACGGCTTTTATTAAGGCTAGAAGCCATCTTCGTACCACTGGGAGCACCACGTTGTCTAAACTTTTAATCAAAATCAGAGATACAGGTTGTAATTTTAAAACTATATAAATAATAATCAAATAAACAAAACAGATTGGCAAACATGATGTTTTTTTCAATTTTCAAACGTCTGAAATGTAACGTTATCCCACTATATTTCACTGTGGCATATTTGAACTGGTTCGGCATTTGAACATTTTGATTAGTAGGGCCTACACACATTGCCTACAATGCGACATGTATATGCCTAGATATGATTACATATGTGTTATGTGCAGGGTATGCGATATATATTTAAAATTGCCTTAATCACTAGATAATAATGTGTGCGAATTCTTATGGTTAACCCTTTAATCGTCAAGTAATCACTGAAAGTCGGGTCTCACTGACGCAACCCACAACTATTTATTTAAGTTCAGCAAATAGAAGGTTAATATTTTTAAATCTTACCGATCGGAGACTGCATGCTTCACCTTCAAAAGTGCTATTTAAATTGCTGATACAAAAATTACGGTGGTTATTTGTGCTTTATTGGTTAACAACCAGATTGCCGCAGACAGGAACAATTTGCCCAGATTGGCGGAGGGCAAAGACAATTACCGTGGCCAGAGCCGCTGCTGGGGTACAAGGTCGCCTCTAATTCTCCGACCATGGTGAGTGTCCAACCTCCATTGTGTCTCCTCCCCAGACAGACTGCAGTATGTTTACCGCACACCCAAAAATCCCCAGACACATTTAACTGATGACGTTAAGGGGGCCACCATTAGATTCCCAGGGGGGGGGGGGGGGGCAGGAGTATTTGTCGCGGGCAAATTATTTATTTCAACCGAGCTCGGCGCCGCGCTGGTAATTTCACATTTTGTCACATGTTTATATGGAATTGTTCTGGAAGTAAATTATTTATTTCACGCAGAGTCTGCCCGAAATTATTTATTTCAAAAATACTCCCCCCCCCCCCTGGGAATCCAATGGTGGCCCCCCAAGTTAGTCACGTCTCGCTACCTTGACATATATGCACAACTATTCACACACAGCCAAACTAGAGTTATTTTATACCACAACAGAATTACGGTACTGTGTATTTACTCCCATTAGGAGTATTTTCACCTCTTTTGAAAGTGTTTTTAACTCTCGGAAAAGCACTTATAAACTCACTTGTGGAGTAGTTTCTTCTTTGTCGCCATTGGAAAAAACTCCCCAAGGGAGTTATTTTTAACCTAATTCATAACTCCCCAAAGGGAGTTATTTTTTACCTAATGCTACTCTGGTTTGGCTGTGTGTGTTGACACAATCAGACTAAGGTCATCAAAACATCGGTAATTGTATTTTAGCTTCTTAATATGACCATATGATGTAAACATGTCCATAGACTAGAACCGCAATTTTTTAAATTTTTGTGTCGCGCATTTACCAGTTCAGCGAGATATAAAGACGGAATTCACGCTTTTTACTTCGGACATGCATGTCCAAAATAAGAAATACTCACTCACTAACTCACTCACTCACTCACTCACTCACTCACTCACTCACTCACTCACTCACTCACTCACTCACTCACTCACTCACTCACTCACTCACTCACTCACTCACTCACTCACTCACTCACTCACTCACTCACTGAATCACTCACTCACTCACTCACTCACTCACTCACTCACTCACTCACTCACTCACTCACTCACTCACTCACTCACTCACTCACTCATCCTTTATAGCATGAGTCTGCTGACTATACCATAGTGTCTCGTTTTTTGTGTAGGCTTTACTCGTACAGGATAATCCCTGGAGCAACAAGTTGATGGAGGTAGAACCCTATACGATATTTTGGAATTTGAAAATTCGATTGTGGATCAGTTACAGCTATCCCAGTACCAAATGTATTCCTTCATTGTGTGGAGCATCTATTTTACGACCAACCTGTTGCAATCATTATTATGGTTGCAAACCAGCAAACACGAGACATCAACATAATGTTGTTTCAATTTTGCCCTACCGTCTTTGACATTGGCCCAACATTGAAACAAAATTGAGTCATCGCGTCGCGTTTTTCTTATTTGAAAAAAAACCCCACTGCTGTTATAACGTTACGAGCGATGCAAAGAAACAGGTATAGAGAAACAGATCTAGAAAGTATAAACATGCCAAGGGGCAGGACAGAATTAGGCCGGGAGTGGTTCGGGAATGTGATTGTCTGTTGCTGTGATCTCAGTAACTGACAACGCCTGATTTAACATGGAAGATGAGAAATCAATGACAACCTTGACGAGGCACGGGGGACTGTGTGGCAAGGGACAGTCAACAATACATCTACAACACTCTGACCACAATATCGCTCTGCCGTCTTACTTTTTTTTCTACATTATATATTTTCTTCTACATTGACCTTATATTATCACAACTTTGTACAGTATGGACAAGTATAATATTGTTGACCTATCTTTCACGAATACAATAATTGATGTAAATAGTCCCATATCAGCCGATATGATGTCAGCCGGAGCTATTAATGACGTATTGTGCATGCGAAATCAGAAAAACACCAACTTTACGTCGGATGAACTGAATCAGTTACTATCTTTTTTCTGTCTTGATAATTAATTGTATCATTCACTGAATTGTATTACCTGCACTAAATTATTCAATTACACACTGCATACTATGTTCATGTACTAAGAGTACGAAATAAAGATTATTATTATAAAACTGCAAATTGGTCTAGGGCCTGCAGAGAACGGTGATGCTTGTAGGCCTACTGTGCATTTACATCTTTCCTTGGCCAGTCTTACGCGAGTGTTTACCGCACGTGAGAATCCGAGCTTATCTATATATCTGATGTATAATACAAACGGAAACAAGCTATGGATTCCGCCTCCGTTTTTTTTGCCTCTTCTTTTGCCTATAACTTTGTAAGACAATAAGCTAGGATAACAATTTTTGGTATGTGGGTTACTTCCAGGTGGATAATGGACAGGTTAAAATATTTTCAATCTGAATTCAATACGCATGGTCGCTGAGGAGAAAATGATGATGTTACGGCGTTGGGCCGTTGGGCCGTCCGTAAACAATTCGTTCCCGGAGCATATCTCTGAAAGTACTTGTCCGATTGTCTTCAAATTTTACACACAACACCCCTTTTGGGGTATTTGAACTTTGACCTACTTCTGGTTTAGAACTTTGACCTATTTAGACGTTTTGACGCGCACTTCGTTTCCGATCTCGAAAAGTACTGGGCCGATGACAGTCATATTGCACATACATGTTCTCTAAGGTCCCTAGTTGTGCCTTTTCAGGTTTTTGGACCTTGACCTTGAAGTTGACCCAGCACTTTGACCTAATTTATAACATCGGTAAATCCGACTGAAAGATTTTGCAGGAGAGGATGCATCTTGAAAAATTTCAAGTCGATAAAATTAAAAATGGTCGCCTATCGGCCATTATTCACCTCGACAGGCCTGATATTGCGGAATATCATGAAAACCGCTCAAGATAGCTACACCATTAATATCAAATAAATTGTAAGGTTTCAGGAGAGGATGCATCTTGAAAAATTTCAAGTTGATGAAATTCAAAATGGCCGCCTATCGGCCATTATTCACCTCGACAGGCCTGATATTGTGGAATATCATGAAAACCGCTCAATATATCTACACCATTACTATAAAACAAATTATAAGGTTTCAGGAGAGGATGCATTTTGAAAAAATTCAACTCGTCCAAGTTCAAAATGGCCGCCAATCGGCCATTATTCACTTTCACATGGCCGTTATTTGGTAAACCGTGCTAGATGGCTAGACCATTACTATAAAACAAAATGTGTGATTTCAGGATAGGATACATCTTGAAAAAATTTGACTCGATAAAATTCAAAATGGCCGCTTATCGGCTATTATTCACTTTCACATGGCAGATATTTGGTCAACCGTGCTAGATTGCTAGACCATTACTATAAAACGAAATGTGAGATTTCAGATGAGGATGCATCTTGAAAATAAATTGACTTGATCAAATTCAAAATGGCCGCCTTTTCGGCCATTATTCATTTTCACATGGCTGATATTTGGTAAACCGTGCTAGATGGCTAGACCATTACCTGATTACTATAAAACAAAGTGTGAGTTTTCGGGGGAGGATGCACCCTGAAAATTTTTAACTTACGAATTCAAAATGGCCGACAATCAGCATTATTTACCTCGATAGGCCTGATATCAGGTAAACCGTGCTAGATAGCTAGACCATTACTATAAAACAAAATGTGACGTTTCGGGAGAGGATGCCTTTTAAAAATTTCGACTCAATCGAATTCAAAATGGCCGCCTATCGGCCACTATTTACTTTCACATTGCTGATATTTGGTAAACCGTGTTAGATAGCTGGACCATTATTATAAAACAAAATTTGAGATTACAAGAAAGGATGCATCTTGATAAAAATTGACTTGATCAAATTCATTTTTCACTTTCACATAGCCGTTATTTGGTAACCGTACTAGATGGCTAGACCATTACTATAAAACAAAATGTGAGATTTCAGGAGAGGATGCATCTTGAAAAATTTTGACTTGATCAAATTCAAAATGGCCTCCTATCGGCCATTATTCACTTTCACATGGGCGATATTTAGTAAACCGTGCTAGATGGCTAGACCATTACTATAGAATGAAATGTGAGATTTCAGCTGAGGATGCATCTTGGAAAATTTCGACTTGATCAAATTCAAAATGGCCGTCTTTAGGCCATTATTCACTTTCACATGGCCGATATTTGGTAAACCGTGCTATAGGTCGTACGCCCAATATCGCGAACCACGTTTTTTGCCATTTAAAAAATATTTACCAGCTGAAATTATTTTTTTTTACTTCTATTCAACTCACTAACATGTCCGGCGATCTCCAGGTATAATTTTTGTTTGAAAAATATTTTAACTTGGGAGATCCTTTCTTTGTTATGTATAACGTTTTTCGCGAATTTCACTTAATATCGCCTACCACTCTAATGATGAATGCCTTGCACCTGTCATTATACATGACAAAGAAAGGATCAGACGATGTAAAGTATTTTTTGCCGAAAAAACGGCAGAAATAGGCGCCGGATAACTTGGCAAGTTGAATAGAGTTGAAAAAAATAAAATTTAGTCACCAAATATTTTTTAAATGGCAAAAAACGTGGTTCGCGATATTGGGCGTATGACCTATAGATAGCTAGATGATTACTATAGAATGAAATGTGAGATTTCAGCTGAGGATGCATCTTGAAAAATTCTGACTCGATCAAATTCAAAATGGCCCCCTATCGGCCATTATTTACTTTCACATGCCCAATATTTTGCAAACTTAACTGTGTTAGATGTTAGTCCATTACTATAAAACAAAATTTGAGGTTTCGGGGAAGGATGCACCCTAAGTTTTTAACTAGTTTATATCGAATTCAAAATGACCGTAAATCAGCTATTAGTTACCTCGATTGGCCTGATATCGGGTAAACCCAGTTGTCTTGAGTCTTGATTTTTGACCTAGCCTAGGACTACATTAATAACCCTACACAAAATTGCTTAAATCAAATTCTAATTCGGAGCGGGAGCTCCTGGACTTATGTAGTCTTGTTTTAAAGGTCGTATCTGCCACCATAGTGCGGCACTCGAACACCTAAGTGATGAATTATGTGCTGCTATAAGTGAAATTAGTGCTGTCGTTGATAAAATAGTGGATTCAAAATGCTAAAAAAGTTTTGATATACAGATGTACATACGATCTTCGTGTTACATTTGTTTAGAGGAACGATATGAGGATAATATTATAAGGCGGAATTAAAGAGACTTGCCTACCACATAGTTCTAGTCGTGGTTGGTGAAATAACAAGTGGTTAATGGTAATTTTCATTCTTAAAATATTATAAGACTACGCTATTTTAACAAAAAGATAAAATTCAATGTCGATGCACCTAGAAAGTTTTGAATTTGTGACCACTACTAAATATCGATATATTTTTTTTGCAACGCCATGAACAGCTCGAGTTTCGGTTTTCTTATGGTATGGTTTCACGAGGCCCAATGGCGATGTACTGACGATGAATAATACGTGTTTTGGTGGCGATCGGTGTCGATGTCGAACGTGTGGTCCCAAAGAGAAAACACACACGCGATGTATTGACGAACTTTCGGGGAATATTCGGGGGAGTATCACAGACATTTTGCCGAGTACTTGCTGATGCATTGGTGAAGATTCGGAAATAATCTGCGCTACATCGGCTAACAGTTAACGATGTACTTTAGAATCGGCGATGGTCGGTGATCCTTCGGCGTGCGACAAACGCATATCGGGGCTGCGTCGGGGGCGTGATGGTGATGTCTTATTATTTGTCAAATATATTACCGTACAGTACGGAACAATAATCCATCACTCAACCCTTACAACGCTGCAATATTATTGTATAAACCATTTTGAAATCATAAATGTCGCTCTTTCCGCTTCATTTGAATACTTATGTTATATATCTATAGTCATTATAAAATGGTTTACTCTTTCAGTGCAGGGACTAACTTTAGACGCAGAATCTCACGTCTGTATATTATAGGCGTCACTGACGTCTAAAGTCGGTCCCCGCGCTGAAAGAGTAATTAACAGACCTATTGAAAAGTAAGTTTTCAAATCACCAACCTTGTTTTACATCTTTGGACTTTAAATCACTAAAACTGAACCACATCACTATAATAATCTGAAAAATAATCTGAAAAATTGAACTACAGCTCTTTGATATTGTAGATTATCTCATCGCAAGAGAAGAAGGTAATCAGATGCAAGTTACACCCAATTAAATAAAGTCACCGATCGGATGCAAAACATTTGCCGACTATAAAAATATAATAAAAAATAATGAAAAATACAAACATAAGAAAACCGACTAGATTATGATTTTAATTATCAACTCAATGAGATTAAGAACATGGTAATGATCTAATATAAAAAAATTACCATGTATATAATAATAATATTCAAAATAACACAATATTCCAAAATAATATTCTAAAAAAACTGGGGGAAAGTTTTAATTTTAAGACTAAGATGTCATGGAATAAATACATAAATAGAGTATCATTGATCAGCTCGAGAAGATCGGCGAGCATCAGCGATAAATCATCAAACCATTGGCGATATTATCACATCGAATATACATCGTCTATGTTTACATGAACGTGTTGAGAACATCGCCGATGTGTCGCCGATGTGTCTGCGACATGTTTTCTATACATATACACTATCTATACATAATAATGCTTAGAACGTTCTCCTTTAAAAAAATGCATCAGCCTTTTTGTGCACATAAGGGCTAAATTGGGCCAGAACAATCTCCTGGGGATGGTCAGATGAACCAGATGGCACTATCTTTCCAAACACAAGAATAAAAATTCAAACCTGACGGTCTGATGGCGAGCACGCTAGCTCTCGGTCACAAAGGTTCCCCACAATATTTTGTCGCTACATATTTCTTTATTCTGAGACATATATACTAAACATTTCAGGGATGGTTCAGTAGGTTCTAAAGGTTGTTGCAAGGTACCAACATATCTGGTATATTTTCTTCGAAAAATCACATTTTGTCAAATGAAAAATCCCAGCTATATTGTCAGCATATAACAGCTCGGTGCCATTATATCCTATTGTACATGCTTTATTTTGTATTTTGAATGAAAAATGTAGACGTTAAAACATTTTTCAGCAATTATTTCGTCTTAATGACTAGAGATAGGCAGATAATTTGATGATTTGATGATAAAAGCATGTCATTTTTGGTTTTGTATGTAGGCCTACGTGATAGACAAGATAAGGTTTAACTTCAAACATTGAGGCATTTCAGATTTGACTCAAGGTCATCTTAAAGGTCAAACGGTCAATTTCCAGATAAAAATGCATAGAGTTCCATTTTTAACAACATTGAAATTGGAAGCAAGTGTAATGCATTTTTACATTTTATTTTGCCTAAATAATCATAAGTTTGTGAATCAAAGCCATTTGCAAAGTCAAGAGTATTTCAAATTCCAAAGCCAAGAATAACAATATATAATTATTAAGAAATACACATGCGATTAGGTTTAAAATCTCTTTTTATGTTTTTTTACATTAAAATCCATTCTTGGCAATATTTTGATTATTCAAGGTCATTTTCAAGATCAAAATGTTAATCGTCAGGTGACGTATGCAAAAATATGATTTTTAACAAAAATGGACCACGTTGAGTATCTTTTGTTGGTGTAATTTAACTAGCAAATCCATTTATGGTAGTATTTTAAGGATTCAACGTCACATCAATATCAAACGATCAAATTAAAGGTAAAAAATATGAAAATATATTTTTTACATATACAAATAGAAAAGCAATTATGTTTTATTTGAGAATGCATTTATGTGTTTTTGAATAAGCACAGATATTAATTGCAAGTGTAATACGGTGTAATACGGTGGTTCAAGTGGTTTAAGTTCATTTTCTCAACCAGTATTTATATTATTTTAATACTCGGATTCACATCAACCATGGGGAATGAATTTTGCTGATTTCTTAGTCAATGTTGCACGACTAGAAAATAGTGTGTGTAAAATTTCATGAAAATTGTTGAGAAATGGCCGAGAAATCAGATGAACTAATCCACCCTTGTTAAGAGGGTAATGTGCATTCGGCTATAATGCATCGAAATTCGAAATAGGGCATATTTAGTGCATTAGTATTCAACAACGCGTATTATTACAAGAGCACTCAGTATGACATAATGCTGGATAATAAGTAAAACACTCTATTTACTAAAGAAATATGAAATGGAATTTCCAACTAAAATCACACCAGCAAGAGGTATTCAACTTTTGGCACTGCAGATTTTTGCCTAAAACTCTCATGGGACAAATGGAAAGCGAGCTGCCGGACAAGTTTAATATTGAACCACCACAATGAGATCATTATGGTGGTTATACACCTCAATGCTAACCACCATAATGAGATCGATGTATTCTGATGGTTATCCATTGTTTCTAATTATTTGTTCACGCTACATCTATGAGACCCTATGTATAGAATGAAAGTAACGTTCTCGGCGAAATTTATATGGGAGATACTGACATAGAATGTATCCATTTTGGCCATTTGTATTTTTAATGAACAGTTAACACTATATAATTATTACGAATATGTTTAAATTACTTTTATGGTATAGGTAAATGAATATATACACAAAAAAAAACTGCTGCTGAGTTGATCACAAAGTAAGACATACCGTAAGCAGGTTATTCCAAGTCTATGTAATTATGGAAATTATGCTAATTAAACGAATCTAAAGGTGAAAAATAGCTTAGGACTTTTTCTGACCCCTTATCGGACCACTAATATTTTATTTCTATTACAAAAAAACTTGTTCTTGACCTTTAGTTCGAAATTTAATCCAAATGGCAGCCATCTAAGATGGCTGTCTTAAACCTGAAAACCCTTTGGTACATTTGTGGTTCCTAGACAAAAATGGTGCTTTTGTCCGGTCTGTCCTATCCACAAATTCTGCTCTAAGCTGCCTGGCTATATAGATGGGTTGTACCTTAAAATTAAAAAAGCAAGTAATTTTCAGTCACTTGAAGCTGTGGATCGCGGTAACGAGACACGCATGTTTTATAAAAGTAAATAAACCCATTTATTGTAGGCCTTTAATAATATCGTGAGCGAGTCCATACATTTTCTTTGCCTAATATTCATTCATTGATTCATTGATTCATTCCATTCATTCTTCGATTAATTCATTGATTCATTCACTGATTGATTGATTGATTGATTGATTGATTGATTGATTGATTGATTGATTGATTGATTGATTGATTGATTGATTGATTGATTGATTGATTGATTGATTAATTGATTGATTGATTGATTGATTGATTGATTCATTTATTCATTTATTCATTCATGCATACATACACACGCACACTCACACACGCACACACACACACACACACACATTTATTCATTCTCTCCCTTTGTGATCAAAGAGATGTACCTGCTATTTTACAAAGTGGGAGATACGTTCTTTTCATAGAAAGGGGATGATTTGATTCTAAGGCTGTCTTCACGTCTTATGCGGCTCTCCTTAATATGCAATATTCTCTCATCACCTTCTGGCTATATGCATGGAGACTTGACTTAATCACAATCTTACACGCCTCATTAGACTTTATGGACTGATCAGCCTGTCATATTCAGCAGCGGAAGTATTGAAGATTTCCAGTGGAATACATATGGACTGTTCATTACCGCTGTGTTTATCTGATCAAAATATGCATTGATTTTGAGACACAAAAATACGTTAGGTCTACAACAACAACAAAGACGGAATAAGGCCCTATTGTACACTGTCACAGGCCTTTAAAGAGAAATGATTGAATATGTAGGCCCAAAAAAAACCACGACCAGCCGTGAACAGCGCTCCACGCCATCAAGGCGGGACTGGTTCGTTTCATCCAAGAAATTAATTTGAAGCTGTAAATTGCGCAAGTAATTCCAGCACCAACGAAGGAAAAGTAGCATTTTAAGCCACTCATGTCGTATTTAGGCACCACAATCCTTATCATATTAAATTCATTAAGTACGTAGCATAGCTGTGGATATTCATTAGGACAAGGACGTTCTGAGCTTTAATTTGATATAAATATTTGCTATGGAAAAAATAGTCATTACTTTTGACGAGATTTAAACACTTCGAGGAAATAGTTTGAAGTGAAAAAAAACGTTATTATATATAAAAGTCAATGTTGAGTTTAATTTATTTCAAAGGAATATTTATTCTAATTTAAGCAGTAACTAAAATATATTTTAAAACGTGCTTATTTACTGCTACATAAAGACTGCATGCAATCAATGACGTAAAATATGAATCCACTTACCAGGAGTGGTGGAATGCTTTCAAAAATAATTTGTTCTCGTCAGAAAACTGGACAGCACTTGATGGGGGTCAAGACCTACTTTCTGAATAAACAAGAAGCCAGCTAGCCATGGCTGATCAATAATAGATAACAGAGTGAGATTCCTTGTCCTATCTGTACCTGGGGGAGTGGGTTTGGAAACGAGCAGACATGAGGTAGTGTTTACCCAATGCTGGTTTAATGTTGGGCTAGTATAACAGAGGTGGACCAACATTGAACCAACATTGCTAAGCACATTGTTTTTGCTGGCATGTTTCGTCACAGAGGCGACCAGCAAACACGAGACGTCGATCCGATGCTGGTTTAATGCTGGGCCAGAGTCGGAGACGCTAGGCCAATATTGAACCAGCATTGACTCGAACTTAGAGTATCCTGGTGTGCCATTATCACCACATTGACCCAAAATTAAGTCTAATCTCACGACATTGGTCCGATGCTGAGTGAACGTCAGCTAGCATACACGTGTTTGTCGGATGATTCAGGGGTCATTTCAACTCCCTGTGGAGCATAACATAGACCCTGTTGCCTTTCGCTGCTGGGAATGTTATATCGTACACATCGCCATCTATGCCCTGTGTTCATCTCTATTTTGTTCATTTTTCTGTGACGTGCACAACAAGCCACATGAAACCCAAGCTAGGCGCGAACTCACAACGATAACAATGCAAACCTAACGCACACTCTTGGCATAAATAATTTGAGAAAATACCATAACAATTTTAAATTTATACTTTGCGTTGTTAATTTTGTGCATCACCGAATATTGTATTTTTTTTAGAAAACATGACTACTTTATTATATGCACTGTCGATAAAGCAGTTATTTGGCAGATTATCCAATCTAACAACATGGAGATCATTATTTTTAAATCATGTATTATCAAGGAATATGGTATAATTAACTAGACCGGGTTTTCTCTCAGCACAACTAAATAAGCCCCAGTCCCCCAAGGTATACGACCATACAAATCTCACATTTACAGGCCGCATGTTTTTGGAATTATGGACGTGGAGATGTGGAATAAATATAAATCCCGGACAATTCTCCCGTGGTTTACCGGCCATGTCCTCTGTGGAGATCTGAGGCGGGGCCAGTGATTCTATTTCCTGTGAGCCGTCCACACAAACAACTAGATATCGCGGTATTAAAAGGCAGTATATGCCACATCGTGAATTGGCAGCTCTGCCATTTAACACCAGGGTGACACACTCTATGCGTGTTTCTGAATATCTCACCATCGTGATCATATGTTACCACTAAAATTGTCATTTTTAGGAATTGTGGCGTACAGATGTATCAAATAGTATTCCATTCACCTGTACTTTTTGTCATTCATTCTAACCTGATTCTAACAAGTCTAATTATGAAGTTTTTTCAAATCGCTACGTATAATATTATCATCGCTATATTATATTTCAATGCTGTAATTGACAGATTGGGTCCCTCTGGTATTATAAAAAAGCAGTTAAGCAAATCATATACTTACTATCACTCACATCTTGGAGCCGCCTTATCAACTAAAATAAAATCCGACATACCTAGTTTCCGAACTACATACTTTATTTTGCAAAACGGAAAATATTATAGGTTACATCAATATTGTAGTACATTAGAACACCGATCATTACAATACAGTACTTATCAGGATTGATAAGTATATAACAAGCTAATGTTCCTTATAACCACCTACTTTATTCTGCATTGATGGCCGATGTCATTGGAAAGTAATCAACTAAAAGGGAAATATATAATTACAACATCGGTATTGTGATATAATTTATAACAGGGTCACAGAGCGTCTGGGACTCTGCAATACAAAGGCAAACAGCAGAACATGCTTACTTAAAAACTAAGCAGTAACTGTTTACTTGAAGAGTAATCAGTTACTACTGTTTGCCTTTGTGCGGCAGACCTGGGGATCTGACTGCCGCCTCTGGTTGATTTGTGCTTTCTTTGTTTTATATGACAGGCGGACTGCGTAAATATTCCATTTTCAGCTTCGTTTGTTATCACAAGTACATAAGGAATAAGCATACTCTGTCGTTTAACATTTGAAATAGAGACAATATTTTACCATACTGTATGTACATCAACTACTTTCCAAGAGCCATTTTGTTTAAAAGTGTACCATATGTAAGGTTTATACCTCGACGACTTCTATTGTAATACGGTAAAGAATTCTTGTCTACTCCGTAAAAATAGCTCCAGTAATCTATTCTCAGCACAGTCACCAGACAACTCACATCACAATTCATTCCCGGTAAAAATGATAGGTCTCGATGTTACTTTAACGTTGCAAAATGCTGGGCCAATATTGAACCAATTTTAGACCCGTCCCATTTTGTGAGCTTCTCTTAGTGGTTGGGCTTTATGCATACCCACTTTGTCTTCATACTATAAATTGAGCCCAGTCTACGCCCATCCTGCAGTCTTCAGATGTATTCGTTCTCACTCTACAAGTCTGCTGTCAGGATGTCTACGCCACGCTCTCCTATCAAGCAGCCTTCTGGGTGAGCGTGTCTGCAGAATAAGCAATTAATAACCCTAAAACATGTGCAGTGTTCGTCGTTAATAATTAAGAAGTCTTCACACAAGTATGACTCCACCCGGCCTCCCCGTCATCAGGTCATCGGGTGTGCAGTGTGTGAAAGAAACTGAGAAGTGAAGAAATAGATCGTTCTCGTTTCGCATCAAGGCTATTTGGATTTTGCTTTAGCTAATACACGCAATGTTGCTACCTTTATTAAAGGGTGGTAACCGCCAGTTTAGAAAGTGGCAGAAAGGACCCTTTAATGTCAAGGTGAAAATGTATGCCCGTATATAAAAAAAAGGTTACAGCGTACCGGTGGTATGTCGAACGTTGACCTAACGTCTATGACGTACATCGGACGTTGCTTTGGACGCTTTTCTTATGTTGTGTAAAGACGTAGAGGTGGTGCAGACCGAACGAGGAATCAACGTACGTCTGACGTTGTTGCAGTGCTAAGTTTGAATTATCTGTCGTTATCTGAACGTTACGTCTGACGTTGACACAACTTTAACCCATGACGTTTGCTGGTCGTGCTGTCAACGCTGAACGTCCTCGTTTGCATATAAATCACATCGGACGTAGACTTTGCTTTAACTTTTTATGTCATGTTTACGTCTTCCACCAGCTTGAGCGGAACACCGGGTGTACACCAATACTTTGATCCAACGGCGAACGTTGATTTAACTTTGATCTATCTTACGCTTACGTTTTCACCAGCTTTAACAAAACGTCCGAGAAAAACGTCAGAGAGACGTACGTTGATCTCACGGTGATTTATTTAACTTAATGGTTGATCAGGACAACGTCAGAGATGGGCCTAACAATGAACCAATGTTGGTCGTATTTTGAATTTCATTGTGAAGTCATAGACAAATCATATTTATAGATAACTAAGAATTCACCCCTCGGTCACCGCAAACACTGTCAGTCACTGCTTGGGCTAATTTATAAATACGTTTTGTTGGCTTATGCGTGTAAGTTAATTTTGTTATTCTAAACGTTATTGATATTGGCAGTTCAGCCAGGGATGATCTATATATGGATGATCTCCACATTTAAAGGGTAATTTGAAACTAGAGAAAAATAAGAAATACGTATATCTATATAACCAGTTACTTATTCCTTATTCAAATCTGAACAAGTAAATATAGGCCTACTTTTAGAGCTCTTCGTGCATGTCAAGTTGGCCAGGTTGGTGAATTGACAAGTATATCAACATCTTCTGTGGAGTTTAAGCCGTTTCACTAACGCGATCTTTACCTTATATCTTAATCTTTATCGCCAAGTGCCAAATAATTTAGGCACGAACATCATATCGCACGATACACCACAACATCCACTGTTTTTGACCAATCTGAAGACAGCTGGATGACATCATTGTTTTGTAAACATTCACGGCAGCACGTGTAGTCTACCATAGAATAATGAGCCACTAACGGTAGCCCTAGGTTCTTTGTTTATAAATGTAATTGGGTCAAGTTTTTAGATAATAATATTAAGGATATATATAAAATATAATAATAAATAAAGTAATGTCGACACTCTAGGCCTAATTATATTCATATCAAGTTGAATGAATTATATCAATCTCGTTAGACCGTGTGTCAGACCGTGACGGGACAAGAGCACAGGGTAGGTCTATTGGTAAACATAAAGATATCGACGCCTACCTTGTGAAATTATAGCTTTAATTATAGGCCTAGGTTATATTAGCCTAACTTTACAATGTGCCACCCCTATAATGTAATTTGCCTAGGCCTATATTGTATAGCCTCTGGGAGATGGGCAACCAAGCATGTCGCCTGCCTCTATGAGATAGGGCCTATAGCATATTTCATCTACCAGTACATACGCTTAGACTACACATTATTGTACACACACGGAACTTGTACAATGTCTGGGTAGGCATACTCATGATACTAGGTCTATATCTACCAGCTATCGCGACATGACCGAGGCTTTGTTTAGGTTAGGTTAGAATCAAGTATTCTAGGTCGCTATAGACATTTATTCTAGGGTTGAAAAGGTATAAACAGTAGGCCTAGATTAGCCTACATCAATGTTGAAGATAATCAGCAAAACTGTGAGTAAAACGAATAATTAATTCAAGAAAAAATATAACATCTGATTAAGCCTACAACTTTGATCATTGGTGCGCTATCGTTTGCTACGCAAATGATACAATACAGAGTCAAATTCATGAATAAACATATGTTAAAGATCGTCTTTACCTGTTTAAAGAGTGCCCCCGACCACTCTTTAAAACTCATCTTTATAATTAAAGATTTCGTCTTAAAGATCTTTAGTGAAACGGGTGGATTTCGTCTTAAAGATCTTTAGTGAAACGGGTCACTTAAAGGTCACTCCTTAAAGATCGTTCGTGAAACAGTCAAATCTTTAATTAAAGATAAATCTTTATTTAAGGAGGATTTGCCCTTTTAAAGATCGTGTTTGCCTTAAAGATCGCTTAGTGAAACGTTACCCTGGGTAGCGTTTCACTAAGCGATCTTTAAGGCAAAAATGATCTATAAAGCGCCAAATCCTCCTTAAGTAAAGATTTATCCTTAATTAAAGAGTTGACTGTTTCACGAACGATCTTTAAGGAGTGATCTTTAAATGACCCGTTTCACTAAAGATTTTTAAGGCGAAATCTTTAGTTATAAAGACGAGATTTAAAGAGTGGTCGGGGGCACTCTTTAAACAGTTAAAGACGATGGTTAACATATGTTTATTCATGAATTTGACTCTGTATTTTATCATTTGCGTAGAAAACGACAGCGCATCAATGATAAAATTTGTAGGCCTAATCAGATGTTATATTTTTTCTTGAATTAATTATTCGTTTTACTCACAGTTTCCCTGATTATCTTCAACATTGATTTAGGCTACTCTAGGCCTACTGTTTATACATATTTAACTCTAGAATAAATGGCTATAGCGATCTAGAATATTTGATTCCAACCTAACCTAAACAAATCCTCAGTTATGTGGCGGTAGCTGGTAGATATATAGGCCTAGTATTCCCACCCAGACATTGTACAAGTTTCGTGTGTGTACAATAATGTGTAGTCTAAGCCTAGCCTATAGTGCGGTATGTGCTGGTAGGTGAAATATACCATAGGCCCTATATCTCATACAGGCAGGCGATCGACATGCTTGGTTGCCTTTCTCCCAGGCAGAGGCCATACAATATAGGCCTAGGCAAATAACATTATAGGGGTGGCGCATTGTAAAGTTAGGCTAATATAACGTATGCCTATAATTGAATTTATAATTTCACCAGGTAGGCGTCGATAGGCATACCTTCATATTTACCAATAGGCCTACCCTGTGCTCTTGTCCTGTCACGGTCTGACGCACGGTCCAACGTCCAACGAGATTGCTATAAATGTACTGTTATTCAACTTGATCTGAATATAATTAGGCCTGGAGTGTAGACATTACGTTATTTATTATTATATTTTATATATCCTTAATATTATTATCTCAACACAAGACTTAATTACATTTAAAAACAAAGAACTTAGGCCTATTGGTAGTGGTTCATTATTCTATAGTAGACTACAAGTGCTCTGGTGAATGTTTACAAAACAATGATGTCATGCAGCTGTCGTCAGATTGGTCAAAAACAACGGATGTTGTGGTGTATCCTGTGATATGATGATCGTGCATAAATTATTTGGCACATGGCGATAAAGATTAAGATATAAGGTAAAGATCGCGTTAGTGAAACAGTCAGACAGAAATATCTTTAGAACACGGCATGATCTTTAGTCTAAGGATATTCTTGCCTAAAGATCAGTGAATGTTAGTGAAATGGCCCCCTGGTCTCCCGGACTTACGTTGCCAATGCTTTGTACAATCACCTTCCTCACCAGGTGAAAAGAGAGAGGCACTATAAGGTTTATAGCAGTACTAGTGCATAATCTCGCGTCAGCCCTCGCGCTGTGCGCTCTTAGCCACAATCTCATAGAGAAGGTGTCGTGGCAATGGCTAGAGCGCCTGACTGCCTCGCCAGTCATGCATGCGTCCCGAGTTCGAACCCCCCCCCCCCCCCTGTTCCCGTGTAGGGTTTTCAGAGAAACAGCATTGTTTCTCCCTTCTCAATGTGACTAGACGATCACGTTAATCGTCGAGTTAAGATTGAGACCAGTGTATCGACGTTAATTTCGCACAGGGCCCCGCGCTGCGCGCTCCTCACTCAATAGCATCAAAGAGGTGTTAAAACAAACAAGGATGGCTATGATCATTTTGTTTCAACACCTCTTTTAGGACAACCCTTGGACCCCCAAGGAACCAAATTGTAAATTCACGATACTACTTCCCAGGTTCCAGTACTCCTTTCCAACCAGATATTTGCACAACAAAATGTAATTGGTAGGCTAAAAAGGAGTCGATAATCTGAGATCCTAATGTCATTATCTCGCTCTCAGACAGGGTTCCTCTCAGCTCAGCAACAATCGCATAATATTGAGCTTGGGAAGTGGCGCATTGGCAGAGCGCCTGACTGCCTCGCCAGTCATGCATGCGTCCCGGGTTCGAATCCCGTTGATCCTACTTAGGTTTTTAAGAGAAATATCCTTGTTTCTCCCTTCTCAACGTGACTAGGCGATCACGTTAATGACGGCCTCATATTGACGTTGATTTCGTACAGGGCCAAGCGCTGCGCGCTCCATCACAACCTCATGATCACGCCTCCGTGTCGGAGCAAATCATATATGTCACATACTAGCCGTTTATTTTGTTATTTCAAAATAAGATAATGAAAAAGTCAATTTATTCAATTATTCACTTACTGATGTTTATTCACTTAATCATGTTTATTCACTTTATCATGTTTATTCGCTTTGTTATCACGTTTAATAACTTTATTTATTAAGCTTCTTAAGAGAGTTTTAATTTAGTGCTTATTATAAATATTATAACGTTAGATATATTTGTAGGGTTTTTTCATCCAAGGGATCATGAAGTCTGTTTTAATCATTGTAACAAATATAACATCACATTGTGATCACCCTTGCACCCCACTCTTCGGCATCGTATCTGCGTACCATAGACCAAATTCCAGCAGGCGCGCCTGTCTTAGGTACGTGATCTCGACCTCTTATTAACCCATAAAACCTGGGTCAAGCGCTTTCATAATATTATACTGGTCTGGTGTTTTAGGGTTACAAAAACTATAAATGGAGTAAGTAGATGCTGATACTATTATAATTTGTCATTACAAACACTGAGTCTTCTATCTAATTATCTTCCAATAAGAGTCGGATTTTACGTCGCCTTTGCGGCAATATAGCGCCAGATAAAAACCCGACTTCGGAACTTTGCCTTTATCGAATGACTTCAAAATCAGAACAAGGAAAGCAACAGCCCGGGCTGGATGTCCACTCCAGTGACCACATCGCAAATAAAGACCATACCCCCACCAGTAAAAATAGCAGGTCGCATGGAAGTAGCAACAAGGAAGACGAGGACCTAAAATGTAACTGTAAAATTTGTAGGCGACTGAGAGGCTTGGAACAAAAGCTGCAGGAAACTACGGACAAAAACATTAAACTTGTAAAACAAATTCGTGGCCTATGCCAACAAAGTATGAAGCAGAGGAAAGAAAATGGTAAACTTCTCAAAGGACGTGATAGCCTGATGACAGAAAAAATAAAGATGCGCAAAGAAATCGATCGTCTCGAACTAAAGTTTGAGAAAACCAAACAGAATAGGCCTAATCAGAAAGAAATAAAAGTGATCCCCGTTGATAATGACACTGATGACAACGGCAATGAATGGGAAACTGTGGGTGGCAAAAAAACAAAGAATAGGATAAAAACTCGCACAGAAGTCATTAGTTATTTTGGTTCAATTGGTTCTCAAAATAAAATGACGAAAAGTAAAAAAGTGAGAGAAAATAAGAAACTGAAAAAACAAACCAGCCATAAATACCCAGCTAAAAAAGTCTCACAACTGAATAAAAGACAACCAAATAAAAGTGATAGGAATAACCAAAATGGCAACAAAGATCGGCATAATAGTAGTTTACGTAGTAGTAGCCCTACAGAATGCAGCAGTATCACTAGTACTAGCAGCAGCAACAATAGCAGCAGCAACAGTAGCAGCAGTAGTAGCAGCAGCAACAGCAGCAGAGATAAAACACAATCTATTAACACGATCAATGGACTATCCGCCAATAACAATAATACAAACTTGACCAGACAGATTCCCGTCAAGTCTAATAAAAAAAGTGTGTCATTGGTGACTCTAATATGCGCGGACTAGCCAAACAACTAAAACCGAAACTTGATAACCCAGATGCCGTCTGTGTATATAAAACATCTGGAATGAGAATAGGACACTTGATTCCTCGATGAAAAGGATATATATGTGAGGACACCGATGCAGTTGTCCTCCACCTCGGTACAAACGATATTAGTGGACCAATAAACAAGATAAAGGAGGACATTAACAAATTAGCTGAAAAAATGGAGGGATTCAAAAATACACATTTCTACGTGGCTGAAATCCCCCCTAGGAGCCAGAAGAAATATAATGCCCACATTCACGGCATAAATTGCCACATACGTGAAATATGTGTAAAATTGTGGTGGGATCCACTTAAATGAGGAAGGACAGCAAAAACTGACTTCTGCCATGGCTGAAGTGCTCAACAATCACTCTGCTAATGGTCAGTGTTTTCCCATCAGAACAATCATCACACGGATGTAAATAGAGTAATTAATAATTATCAGGACAGAAATATACGTGTACTGTCATGGAACATTAATGGTTTAGGAAACAAAATGACAGACCCTGATCTTGTGGCATTTATCCGAAACTACGATATAATATTTTTTATAGAAACAATGAAAGGGAACGATTTTACATTGGCAATACCTGGTTATAAATTCCATCATGTGAATAGAAAACATAAACATAAAAATGGCTGTAGAGCTTCTGGTGGTATTGGCATACTTATTTCAAATAAATATGCAAATTTAACTAGGATAGATCATACCCACGACTATTTGGTATGGTTGACATTAGCCGCAGACTGTTGTCAGAAAAACATTAAAATTGGCTGTGCCTATATACCACCAGAAAACTCATCATATGTCGCTGTAAGAAATGAATATTTTACTATGCTAGAAGAGGAAGTGGCTAGATATATTGAAATGCATCACATCCTATTATGTGGTGACTTTAATAGTCGTACTGGTCAGGCTCCAGACTATGAATCGGGGGTAACAGATATCAATGCAAATGTTCCAAGTGAACGTTCTAATGAAGATATAGTCAGTAACAAATATGGTGAACTTTTACTAAATTTTTGTATAAACACAGGTTTCAAAATAGCCAATGGGCGCATGTTTAATGATAATGGTATAGGCCGCTATACATACTACTCTCCAAATGGTTCAAGCACAATAGACTATCTGATCTTTAATGAAAATAACATAGTCAGCAAATTTGACGTTCTACCGAAATTGGTAGAATCAGATCATTGTCCCATACAATTCAATATTTCCAACACTAAACTCGATTGCAACCCCTTAAAAATAGACACCTGTGTAAATGACACATCATCTCGGTCTAATGTTTTTATATGGCAAGACGAGAAAAGGGAAGAATATCAAATAGCTCTACGGAATGAGCAGGCATGTCATGCATTTGAGGAAATGCTGTGTGCCGCCACTGAGGGGTGTAATACTGACACTCTATGTGACATGTTCAATGGTATGCTAGAAATTGTAATTTCGCCATTATTCCCAGGAAGGAAACATATTTCGAAGGAAAGGAAGTGCACGCAAAATAATTTCCCCTCTAACCCTTGGTATGATAAAGAATGTAAATCCTTGAAGTATGTTGTTAATAATATCGCTAAGCATAGAGACTTTAACGCACAGCAAGACGAATATAATATACTGTTACGACAATATAAGCAATTAATCCAAAGAAAGAAAAGACAATACCAGCAAGCCAAACTTAGTGAGCTGGAAAATATGAGAACAGAAGATCCTAATTCTTACTGGAAATTTTGGAAATCCTTAAATCCTAGAAATGTCACTACAGGGCCTACCTTGGAAGACTTTGTGAACTATTTTGAGCAACAAGTCTACCCACCCCATGTGGATTATTTTGACTATGAACACATGAATAATATTATAAAGCAAGTTACGTCATTCCAAAATAATGTAGAGCACGATAAATCCAATATGACACAGTTCCTAAACAGTCCCATAACTGCGGAAGAAATTAAAAAGGCGATTCAAAAGTTAAAATGCAAGAAAGCAGCGGGTGTAGATGGTATTTCTGCCGAATTTTACAAATATGGATGTAATGAGCTCTTGCCAGCATTAGAATTGTTGTTCAATACCATTCTTACCAATGGAGAATATCCATCTAGATGGGCTACCGGTATAATCCACCCGGTCCACAAAAAGGGGGACCATGGCGTTCCAGATAATTACAGAAAAATCACAGTCATGCCGTGTATTGGGAAACTATTTGAATCTATACTTAATAACAGACTCCAATTTAAAAACGAAGTATGTAATGATAATGATCCCTATCAAGCTGGTTTTAAAACCAATTCGCGAACTACGGACAATATATTCATACTATGTGCCATCATAGATAAACAAAGGTGTCTTTCTAAACCCCTGTATACATGCTTTGTCGATTTCACAAAAGCATTTGACTATATTGATAGAACAGCATTATACTACAAATTATTGAACAGGGGAATAGACGGCAATTTGCTAAACATAATAAAAAGCATGTTTTCTAAAGCAGAGTGCCGTGTAAAATGGGACCCGCGTATCAGTGACATATTAAAAAGCGAATTTGGGGTTCTACAAGGCGGTATGCTCAGTCCCAAACTATTCACGGAATTTTTACAAGACATATCCGCATCATTTGACCAAGATCAAGGTATCGCTGTGGACACCTTACTAATGGTATATCTGTTATTTGCAGATGACCTTGTCCTTTTTTCAGAATCTGCCGAGGGATTACAAAAACAGCTAACTGCCCTGTATTCATATGCTTCCCTATGGCATATCATAGTTAGCATTCCTAAAACAAAAGTTCTTATCTTTAATGAACGTTACACAACAGTATGCGGAAGCTTCCACTATGGTGATAACATTATAGAAAAGGCTGAACAATATAAATACCTTGGTGTAGTGTATAGCACCAAGTCCGCTAATAACGTGTTAAAAGAAACTTTTTCTCATCTTGCTTCCCAAGCTGGGGAAGCAATCTTTGCTCTACATAAACAGTCCCGTCCTGTGGTCGGTAAATTGTCGCCCACTATTGCGTTCAAGGTATTTGATTGCCAAATATTGCCCATACTAGAATATGGAAGTGATATATGGTATACAGGCGATGATGTTAACGATCTGGAAAAAATCCATCTAAAATTTATTAAATTCACACTTGGCGTTAGAAAGCAAACACTTACTCCTGCAATATATGGGGACACAGGTCGATTTCCACTGATCATCCGGCAACACATAAAAGCTGTAAAATATTGGTGTAGAATTCTAAAATTATCTCGGAGCCATCCAGTCAGAAATGCCTACAATATGCTACTTGAGCTAGATGCCATTGGCTTCACGAACTGGTGTTCCCGTATTCGCTCTGTCCTCGAACGAACCGGGCTTGATCAAACTTGGGAATCACAGAATATTGGGGATACAAATAAATTCATGCTTTCATTTAAAGAATCAATAGTTAGAATATTTACACAGCAGTGGAGAAAAGATATTGAGAGCTCGAGTAAGCTGCGCACATATGCATTAGTAAAAAAATATTTCTGTGTTGAACCATATATCTTGCACATAAGGGGGAACCACCTCATAACAGCAATGGCGAGATATCGAATGAGCTCACATGATCTAAATATGGAAAGAGGACGATTCAATAATCCAATCACTCCAAAAATCAGCGAATATGCACAAGGTGTCAATTAAACGAAATTGACGATGAAATACATCTTCTTTTGCACTGTTGCGCTATGAAGAATGAACGCGAAATCTTGTATGATTCTGTAGCCGCAATTATCAATATACAACCGACAAATGAAATGTTTCTAGGAATTATGACATCTAGAGACATAACAGTGGTGAAGTCACTAGCGCAATTTATTTATGGTTGCTTTAAACAAATTAAGGGCTAAAACTACTGAGTATAATAAATCTGTCACCTGTCGCTATATTATTCATATTATCATGCCCTCATGATCTGACTTGGGTATTACCACATATCAATACGGTTGTTGCTCTCGGATCTTATTATTTGGCTTTTTGGGGCCGGTTAGGGACGTTTCCGTCGCCTTTGTCATCAGACGAGGTGGGGCTTTATGGAGGATTTCAGAGTTGCTAAGTCAACTGATTTTCTCCATGAGGTCGGGAATGTTTTTCTTCGATTGTAACTCCGAGTATGTGGTTCTAACTAGGTCGTGATTGAAACAGTATGAATTAAACAATATAGTGAATTATAAAAAGGCTTAATGTTTTTGTGCGTAGGCCATGTCCTGTGTGAATTGCACAAATAATTTTTAACCGCCATTACTACTGTTATTACGTCGTTAAGTTTGCACCACTAATCAATCTCAGGGAATCTCCGCGCTCATAGCGACTGTGCTTGCATGGTCACATGACACGGAGCTACCTGTTTATGCCATATTTATTATACTTGCATGATATTATATTTAATTTAAAAAAATACCATATAATTTTTACCATTGGCTTATTGCATACTTCAGTTACTGTAGCATAATCATGCACTTGTATATATTTTAGGTTTCTACGCTTTCCAGAGTGTCTTTTTTGCTACTATATATAATTAGTATGTCATACGTAGTAGCTATTTTATCTCTGGTTTTGGTGCGGGAAACAAAATGATAGACCTCTATGTTATCTTGGCAATGCCTTTTATTTCATTTTTAGTAGTAGTCATTTATATTATCGAAATACCCAGTTTTTATTTTGGCAATGCCACTTAACATGATTTTAGCTGTGTATGTCATACCATGTATATTATCATATGATTTTAACAAACTAACAATCTTGTATATACATGTACATATATCTCTTTCATTTCTATGACAAATAAGTCTGTAATGACTTTTCTTTTCTGTCAATAAAATATCTGTCTGTCTGTCTGTCTGGTATTTATAGTGCACAGTATAATATATATCACTGCACACTCCATACCTTTGAATAGTTTTGAACATTTTATTTGCACAACAACGACGACAAAACATCAGTCACGGTCGGGATTCGAGCCTGCAGCCGAACTAAATGAGGCAACGAGGCCGGTTGTACTGCAAGGAATAAATGTACATCAATTAAGAGTGCGTTAAACAGTAATACAATTTGTTCCGGGCCGTGAGATATTACCAGGGAATTGGCAGAGAGAGAAGTGACCAAGTGTAAATAAAACGTTAGAATTCTCAGCACGTAATCATCGGGTCAGAGTGACACTGAGTTATTAGCTTAGTCGTCAGGGGGGCTTTTCACCGGAACTCCACCCAGAATGTTTCATGTTACTTCACTCCTTTGTCTGAGTTTGCTTGCATGCTCTGCCTTTTCGTTTTGTAATATCGGTCGTCATCTGTGTTATGTCACCCGCAGTGTAAACATCGTATTCTGAATTGTTTGTCTTCTCTTGGAGCTCAACCTATGTCCATAGACAGTACATATCAGATAAAAACTGGAATGGATATTCCGAGCTACAGGCCTACCTTTAAAATTGCATACTGCTACCACCATGCCACCACCCTGTATCAACATTTCTAACCACTACACAGAATGTCAAAATCATTTGATGTTAAAACGATAAATATAACACAAGCCATATCTAATAGGGCCTATGTTACATGATGATTCATGTCCAAAACCATTCTATCCGAAGACTGTCGCACAGTATATATTGAAATACTATTTTTTTCAGGAATATACATATCTCTATCATGTTATCATGATTACTATTGGGTTAGAAAGGTGGATTTGCTGTAGGAATTGTTCATGTGGCTAAGGTTATCCTGCTATCAGCAAGGTTACTATTGTAGTTATAGCTATAGCTGGGTACACTGGGTGATGCCAAACAGTTCCTGTAGCCAAAATAATGTGCTCTTCTACCTTCTGATAGAAGGGTACATTTAGCTGTAGGAATTATTCCTGCAACTGAAGCCGCCCCTCCAACAAAATGGCTAGATTGTCTGTATAGTTGAATGCCTCTGTGCGCTGTAGATCATCAGCCATGCCACCACAGAGCCGTGTATGCCATAGTGCCACTATGGAAAATTCATTGACAATAACGTATTCATGGAATATTTTATTTGCATCACAAGACCCATGATCCCTGTTATCAATCCTAGAGATGTGACTTTCTATAACATGTCACTAAATTTGATGATATTGTTCCTCTGCACGGAAGACATTAAACATTAGTTTAAGATAATGAAAAGTGGTTGCGATATTAACTTACGAACTTAGCCATTTCAAAAAACGGTATGCGATATACTCTTTGCGTTGCAAAGTGTTTCTTCTGGGGCTTTATTGCTATTTGATTTCTTCCTGGCTGGATGAACACAATGTCCGTTGCCAGGAGAGCCTTATTGCTTGACCTCACTTTTCACGCAGATCACAGTTTGACCTCTTGTCGCCAGAACCCCTCACTTGTGATATAGTTCAATATTTCAGAGAACATAAATGCTGTTTTCCAATGTTATGCAAAAAATAGTATGTCTCCAAACCCGCTTTATTGCATAATAGTTTTAGTTTAATAGTAAGTTGATCTGGAATATTCCCATGATGGTATTGCGATGTCCTAAATCGGGCTGTCAAGCTATATAACACTTTGGGTGGATAGACATGTTCTGACGGTCTAGATGGTACATTGACTAAAGGTACACAGTTGTAATAACATCTTTATAATTTCTTCTATATATCACATAGGTATTTTTTTTAAATATCCAATTTGGTGATTTTGTATAATTATTTTCAAGGGAAATACGTTTTTGGATCTACAAAAAACAAAAAGGTTTTAGATACTCAACCCATCGTTCAATGTTACTGCATATTATCTTTTAGGATATTGCTAGAGAGTGAATGGGGGAAATATATTAAGATACATTGAGGGGAACCAGGGTATGCAATATTCTTCTGTGGTCCAACCTTGATGAATAAATTGACAATTTGACATCACCTCCATCCGTCATAAAGTGTCGGCTCCCCTGAACGCTTCTCATGAAATCACGTCAAATTAGGCACGCCTCCAAACTGACGGCCCCTGATCTCCCAGCAAACACGAGACGTTCTCACAGTGTTATCACAATGTTGAGCCAGCGTCGCAGACGGTGACCATCATTGTGCCAACATTGGCTAAATGTTTGCTGGTCCAAACGGTACAGATCACATCACAGCATTTTGGAAGCAGGTTCCATAGAAAGACACTATACATAGCAAAGGATACTAACTGCTGGTTGACTCCCGGAGCTGACTATTTTGCTATATTCGTGAAAGGACGTTTCAATTGTGGGCCAATGGCAGCGACGTTAATTGGCCCAAATGTAGTAGTAATATAGTGATCTAATGGCTTAATTGTAGCATTATATTCTATACATAGAACATATTTCAAAACTGACCGAAATAAAAATTTTAAAAATCTCGCTGTGAATGGTAGGTAAGTCCCCTTAGCCTATTATAATTATCCATCAAGAATTTTTTTCAAATTTAGTATAGGCCCACATCTATACAGACAGGACCCGGTGCAGCTTAATTGCATAGACAAATATCTAGTCAGGAGCTGAATAAACCAAACCTGAATAAGCAATTCTGTGAATTGTATAACACATGAACAAGAACAGCGTAAAATCATGTTATGTTTATAGTTATGGATATGAGATATAAATAAATGTATATATGTAGTACGCCAATTCTCAAGTGACTAAACGGTACTTGTACCTGCATGTCAACCACCAATTACAGCACTTATACCAAATATTGGTGGGCCTTGCGAAACAAACAGCATTAACTAATTGAATGCATTTCTTTTGTGTATTGTTAAAACACAAGTTCATCTACTATTTTTGACTTAAAGTTAAACAAATCCACGACAAATTATCGATCCATCGTTTGTAGCAGAGTTCGTAATCTTTCTTGACCACTGGATATCCATGATATCTACCATGTCCGGTCTCATACACGCCCATATATCTATTGGCCAGACACCATGCAAATCACAATAGTTTCTCCATTCTCAAGACACTGAGCCACTGTTGTTCTAATGTTGGACCAGCTGCATAGACGGTGGGCCCACATCAACCCGAAGTTGGTTCAACGTCTCGTGTTTGCTGGCGTGTCTTCAATCAAATTGCCACAAGCCTTAGTTTAGACATTAAAATTATTACAATATAGCACCACTTACCTCTACGATATTAGATCAGTAATATAACTATTATAGATTGCAGTAACGTTAGAAGTGTCTTCTACCCAAATATATTTCAGAAATGTATGCCTTTTAGTACAGGCGTATTTTTCACTGCTGGAAACACTACATCGTATCATTCCTGCCAAGCGCTACTGCAATTGGGCTTCTTTCTTGGTAAAAATAAACGTTATAATTAAATGTTTCCATTCAACCCTTTCAGTCCTGAATTTACCATTGTCATATTCATCCACTACAAGCCGAGAATTGCTGCCGGAATTCTCGACTTGTAGTGGATGAAGATGACTGGAAGTGGGTGATAAATTAAAGAAAATTACCATGTATTTGTAGAACAGTTTCATCGAAATTTGTCTTCTAAAACCCTCAGTTGTGAGAAAATCAAATATGTTGTCAATGATGTGAAATGAAGCTTTAATGCATCGTGAGGGCTGAAAGGGTTAATGGTCACATGCAAACACATTTTTACTGTTGATCCAAATGTTGCATAATATGCAGCAGCTGCATCTAGGTGATCAGAGAGCAATGGAAGAAAGCACGAATACGACTTTCCCTGATTAATTAGAACTTTCCGCTGTAATCCATTACTTCTCGTCTACCAAACAGCCTTTTTTAGGCTGATGAATTACAATTCCTGTCCTTAGTCAGGTTTATTGATGTGTGGCACTTAGCAAAATATCAGACGTCGTCAGCTATAGGCCCCTAGGGGTGTGGTTGTGCGTGGTCAAAATCGTGATGACAGCTAGCTATTGTGGCAGGATATGATTTGGCAAAAAATATGAGCCAAACACCCAACCCAATGAAAACAATAAATCAACAGTAAATACAATTTTTATTCCCCACTGTCAAGTTTTGTCGCCTGACGAACCAACACCCGAGGGAACATCGACACGTGCCGTGAACGTGAAGATAAGTTCACATCACACTGGGCATAGGTCATAGGTGAATAACGCACCGGTGATTTTTTCCAGAGAATCTGATTTCCCAGAAACCAGGAAAGCAATGTTTGGTTCGATCTCGGGCCAGCGTTTTGGCACTGGCCCGAAATCAAGCTAACCAATGGTCAACGGCTCGCTTGCGGGTGCTGGTGCGAAACTGTTTTTTTCAATATTATTGTGATATTTGTAGAATGCTAAAAACGCTTCTGATGGAGACAACCATGTGATGTTTGTCAGCACTGAGCCTTGACCCAGCGCTGCCTGAATGCTGGGACAGTGTCTGAGATGCTGGTTAAGCGTTAACACAGCACTGGGTGGCCAACGTAGAATGAGAGTAGGCCTACTTTGAGCTTCAGTTTAATGTGGATCACTAAAAAGCTGATGTCATCCCTAATCACTGCTAATGGACACATGGAACCAAATACTTTTGTTTTAGCTAAACTGTTCATGTATGCTGACTCTCAGTGTGTGGTTCCTGCCAAGATGGTATTGTCGACTATAAAGAACTGTTGAATCTAATTCATCCTGTCGCGATATCGCTACAGAGTACACAAAGCAAATAAATCAGCACTCTCTCACAACTATGTCGCACTGACCTGGCTTGAGTTTACAAATATATTTTTTGATGTGTGTTTGGTGTATTATGGCCGGATGTCTGTCTATGTTCAAGCAGGCCACAGGTTTCGTCACTATGAAAGGTCAGGCGATAATAGCAGACACAAGACGGCGATCCAAGTTTGCTTTATATATGGCTTAACGTCCGCGACGTTGGGCCATCTTTAAAACAGCATTGGTAGTGTTTGCTTGGTAATTACCACAGATCTGGAGGTATTGCATGAGACGACGAGCTAACGTTTAGATGTCGTCCTGCTTCGCAGAGAATTCGCACCATCGGAACTGAAGATCTTGTAGCAAGGCAGCAAACAAGGAAAACATTTTAGCCAAGCTACGTTTTACCATCTTCCCTTCGGCCATTCTCATGCTCGTCCGCCATCGCCATCATATTTTTACATCGGGAATCTGGCCAGACAGAACAGCCAATATAATTAGAACGTTATAGGTTGAAAGATGAGTGTGTAGCATTCAAATCTGATTGGATATTCAGCCTTCTGAATCATATACATATCATGCCTTCTGAATCATATCACGTCTTCTGAATCATTTCATTATACACACGCTGTGATGCGTGATCAAGCATTGCGCTATACCACCTCTCATTATTCACAAGCCAACATTAATTATAGAGCTCCCATATGAGAACTTGCATGAAGATGTTTGTTTTTCTACAAAAAACAATGTTGGACAAACGTTATGCTTTCGTTGATAACTATTCTTCTTCACTTTTCCCTAAATATTCTTAGATTCGAATATAATTTAAATAACATAAAGGGGTGGATCGATTCTTAGAAAGGGGTCGCAAGCTGGTGGTTGTTTCTAGGGGTCTCACCCCCCCCCCCCCAGAAAAATTATTCGTATTGAGTCTATTTCTCCCTACAGTTCCCTATATACAGTGCAAAGTATCCTAACCATGCGCGGTGTAATTTCTCGCCTTCTGGGACTAGCTTCAGTGAATAATAGAGGTTTTCCTTTCCTCCTACCCTCTGAATCCGTCACCGATATAATTTTAAGTCTTACATATATACATTACACAGGTGCGGATCCACAAACAAATCTGACAGGGTTCCAACCATTAATAATTATACACAGATACATGTATA